>JAMYWD010001014.1:0-27426 GCA_028583415.1 Protea cynaroides
AGTACTCTATTGATAAATTAAATAAGTTATCCAACTATTCAAATATTAAAACATAAATAAATATACTTACACTGTTTATAAAATCCAACTGAAATAAATAAAATAAATGAAAACCATCCTAGAGGTACACGCAGTAAGGGCACTTGCATGAAGCGTCATGCTCGTCCTCCCCTACTTGCACTTTCAGGGCAGCAACTCTTCCTTATACTGGAGCATCCACGTAGTCCTCTACAATGTATCCTGCATCAATATCTAAAAATAATATGTACACAAGGGTGAGCTCACAACTTAGCTCAATAAGAAAATCAGACAATACAACAAACAACATGCATGAATAACATTCACATTATGGTCTGGTTTTAAGTTTGCAATGTGCTATAGAAAAGATTGGCAGCCACCGCACCTCTATACACGAGTGTGTGAATCCGTCCAATGGATCAAATACCACTATCGTCCCACATGCAACCACCATGGAATAGAGATAGAGCTAAAGTGTCCGGATCAAACACCGCCAACACGTAAGCCCCTATTGGTGAGGGTTTGGAAAATGGGGCTCGCAACTAACCAATCCTATATGTCATCACAGTAGGCCCTATCTTAGCACATCTCCCTACGGCATAGAGATAGGGCTCGAGTCTAGTGGCCAGGCCAGAGACCATGTGCCACTTCCTCCCCCTGATACCCTACCTGCACCAAGCATGCTAAGACAGAAGCGACACGAAAAGGTGTTAGTGTGAGGAATGATCCAAGACCCCAGGCCCTTCCCATTCCACACACCAACGAAAATAATCACATGCCTAACACACAAACCTAGCATAACGAGTATGCATGAATAATATAATAACTGAAAGTAAAGATGACATGTGAGTATGCACAAACACCATTCCATAGAATCATAATTATTAACAACGTTTTACTATTATTAAATTATTAGGGTTTAGGTCTGATTCCCTTACCTGACGCTTGATTGCTAGCTTGCTCCGTGTCACTGAATCTAAACTTGCTAACACAGGTCTTACACGATGTTAGGGTTGAATTAGAATAACTTTCTTAGGGTTCACGTTGGTCGAAAACCAACTAGTATTGAAAACTCCCTTATAGTGCATACCGATCGCAGGTACCGGTCATAGAACTGTGGGGCAAGGTGCGACCGATATGGTCTGTCGGTCCCCCACAGACCAGTCCCTGAGAGGTACTGGTTGCAGTACCGGTTGCATATGGTGCGACCGGTATGGTCGATCGGTATGCCTCCGGAAGACAACCAACTTGGTGTTTGCCTTCCGTTGATCGTGCCCTATTGGTTCTAGGGTTTCTCCTATGCATTCTAGGCCTGAGCAATGAGTTAGAGTTGTTTCATGTCCCATTCAAGTCCTAGTTCCTATGATTCATTGCCTAGAATTCGAATCTAGGGTTTATCGACTGTATTAGGGTTTGACGGCAAATTTAAGGCTTTTAGATCAATACCTCGTCTTGCATGGTATTGATTAATTCATGATTAATCATCTATAATGCTTAACTTAGAGAGAAGTTTAAGCACATACCGTTGGTTCGCAACTATGGTGTTCTTCATCCAACGGCCAACGACGGCTCCTCTCCCTCCTTTCTTAGCTCTTTCTCATTCTTCGATCTCTTTCTCCTTTCTAGGGTTTGTGAGGATCAATCAAGGAGTTTAAAGAGGTTTAAGGGTCCTTAAATAGACTAGGATAGAGTTTAGGAAGTTTCCCTACGTTAGGAAAGTCCCTAGGCTCAAGATTCAGAAAGCGAGACCCATGGAGATGCATTTCCGGATCTAACCAGTCTGCCCTCGCAGACATATCGGTCGACCAGTACCATCGATCGGTACCATAGACCGGTATGAAAAATATCATACTTTTAGGTCCGTTTTCGTACCTGGTTGTCATCCGCTAGTCCCGTCTGGCCTAGTGATGATTGAAAGACCTGTTACGACATGAATTAAAGGTTTAGATCGGGTTCATGGAGTGCGGGTCTTACAATTTCTCACCATTCTCTCTCTCTCTCTCTCTCTCTCTCTCTCTCTCTCGGATTTCTCAATTATCAATCTCCATTGTTGATGTGTAAGATCTAGTTCTCTTTGGTTTAATATTGTTTCATGGTATCAGAGCAAAGTTAATCAAAGATTACACTGCACTCTCCATTAATTATTTTGAGAGTTTTTCAAAACCTCTTCCTCCTTTCTCCTAGAATTATTTTGGTATTTTATTGGCTGCTGTCATATGAATTGAAGATGGTTTGAAGGAGATTCCTGGTGAACAAGTGAATTATTTCCATCTATAATGGCAGACACATGCTTTTCTTAATCAACATAGTAGCTCTACAAGCTTGGTGATGGCCTCTCTAGTCTCATTATTGACAAAGAAGATTTCGGCAGCTTTATTTTTGTTCTCCAATCTTGCTGCAAGACGGAGCAGTCCTTCCCATTGATCAGATCTACATACCCTCCAAGTTTTAAGGCCATCCATTGATCAAATCTACCTGAGGTTTTAGCATTAAAGGGTTTTCTCCCTACTGATTCGATTTTAGACTCCTTGCTTGAGAAGGAGATTTCAGCTCGCCAGGTTTCTTTGGTTGATCTTGTTGTAATATAGGTATAAGGGTAGTTATATACTTGTACTCTATTACTCTATTTCTCACTTATTATAAATAAAGTTGTGGGACTATCATTGATAGTCATTCATTCCCCAAAACTTAACAAAATCAGCATGGTATCAGGGCGAAAAATCTTGGGAATCCAACCCTAGCCACTGCCACCACCGCAGCCCTCTTCCCCTCTCTTTTTTTTTCTAGTGCCGCTACCACTACACTTTTCCTTCTCGTTCTGCCTCTCTCTCCCTACCGCTTCTTTCTTTCACTTCTGACTCTCGGTGGCCTAGACGCAACCATCAAGAACCCTCAAGCTCCTTTTTTTTTGTGCCTTATTTATTTATTAAGAACTCGGTTGGCATTCTCTATCTTTTTTGGTTCGCCATGCTGCTTTGTGTTCTTGATGACTCTATAGGTTACTGTACTTTCATCTTGTTTGCCCTCTGGTGAGCTTTAGCCTGCCTGCAATTTTGTTTTCTTGATTGGTAATCATGTCTGACCTCTACACCGCATCAATTGGAATTGAAGAAAAGGGTCGCAGCACCCATTTGGAGTTTCCTTCATTCCCTGTAAGATCTATCCATCTCGATGGTAGCAAGTATTTGATGTGGTCAAGGTCCTATTACCTCTTGACTGATTCTCGTGGCTATATGGGTCACATAATCATTACCAAGACCAAGGCTACTGTTGTTGGTGATACCCTCGACAAATGGAGTTCTGTAAACTACCTGGTGATGTTGTTTATCCTCAATTCCATGCAACTCCAAATTGCACATGTTATATTCTCTTGGATACTATTGCCAAGATCTGGAAAGCAGCCAAGGATACTAACTCTCAGATGGGAATGATTCATAGGTCTATGAACTGTGGAAGAAGCAAAAAGACCTCACATTGTCTCAGTATTATTCTGAGTTGCATGGTTTATGGCAGGAGTTGGATTTCTACGATACCAAGCTACCTATGACACTGATGCTATCTCCTTTGGAAGACAATACAAGGTTTATGATTTTCTAGCTGGTTTGAATCTTGAGTATGACTAGATTCGTACTCAAGTCCTTAGCCAGAGTCTATTTCTGACCTTGGCCCATGAATATTCCTTGGTTCAGTTATAGTTGCTGCGCTGCCATGCTACCTCTGGTCTTCCAAGACTGCTCTGCCTTATCTATTTGTTTTGGTTCTGGTTCTCAACCTTGAGGTGGCATTGGTCGCTCTAGTGACCATCCCCAGACTAATCATGATCCTATCAAATGTTTGTTTTGTAGTAAGGAATGTCATACTAAAAAATTTTGTTGGAAACTTCATGGCCATCCTACCATTTAACTCTTCACGCAGTTGTGGGCATGGTCGGTCTTCACATCTGCATCACACTAAGGCTTTTGAGTCCTCCCCTACCAATGTCAACTCTTTATTCTCACAAGCTAAGTTGAGTATGCTTTGTCGTATGATGAGTCATTTAGATCCTTTTTTGTCTACTGAGTATACTTGTTGCCTCAAGTATTCCTTTTAGTGGTCACTGCGCATTAATTTCTCTCACCCTTGGATAATTGACTCTAGTGCCACCGATCACATGACTGGCTCCGTTAGTCTTTTCTTTAAGTATTATCTTCGTTCGGGTAAAGACAAGGTTCGAGTAAGCGAGTAGCTGATGGTTCACTTTCCTCCGATCTGGGAAAGGTTCCATTGATTGCTCTCCCACACTGCCTTTGACCTTTGTTCTTCATGTTCCCAATTTCTCTTCCAATCTTCTTTCCATTAGCCATCTCATTACTAACCTGAATAAAGTGACATTTTTTCATTCTCCTTGTCTCTTTTAGGATCTGGTGATGGGGAAAAGAATTAGCTGTGGTAGGGTTCATGGCGGTCTTTATTTGCTTGACAATGGGATCTCTGCTGCTCTACGGTCCCTGCAGATGGATTCTACTTTCGCTTCTTCGACTACTGCTACTGATTAGTTACTTTGGCATAAACGGTTGGGTTATTCATTGCTCGGCACTTTAGATAGAGTTCTTTTCCCATTTATTTCAGCATTGTAAACACAAGGATTTTTTTTTGTAAAGCTTGCGTTTTGGCAAAGCAATTACATTCTATTTATTCTAGTTTAAATAAAAGAAGTGTTGCTCCTTTTGTGTTAATTCACTCTGATATACCGGGTCCTGCCTGTTGTGCTTTGGGTTCTGGTTACTAGTGGTTTGTTACATTTATTGATTGGTATACTCGTGTGATTTGGGTCTATCTCCTTTGTCATAAGGGTGAGGTACTCCGGTGTTTTCAGCTTTTTCATAGCATGGTGCACACCTAATTCAACACATCCATCCAAATCATCCGCTATGATAATGGTGCGGAGTATATGGATGGTGCCTTCTAGGTTTCTTAGCCACCCAGGGGATTTTGATTTAAACTAGCTATGTCGACACACCAACCCAGAACAGTGTTGCTGAGCACAAAAACCAGCACCTCTGGAAGTGGCTCGCTCTCTTTTGTTTGCCATGTATGTGTCTTCTTTGTACTGGACTGACCCAGTTTTGACTACTACGTACCTTATTAATTGGATGCCGAGATGTGTACTTGAATTTCAGTCTCCTCTTGTGGTTCTCCAAGGGCAGGCTGAGTTTCCTATCACCCCGCGGGTGTTTGGGTGCGTCTGTTATGCTCGGAATCATCAATACCCCAGAAAACTAGATCTGCAAGGCCTCCGGTGTGTCTTTCTTGATTACTTGGATTCACAAAAGGGTTACAAGTGTTACCATCCACCATCTCGCAAGATTTATGTGACTATGGATGTGGTGTTCCATGAATCAGCTGCTTAGTTCTTGTCGGCACCTCCTCCTGGGGGCTCTACCTACTAATGATGTGCCTACTGTTGATGCTGTACCTCTCGTTGCTCCTCTTCCAGTGATATCGCTACGCCTACTACACCTACATCTCTTCTTTCCATTTCAGTTCAGGGAGAGCCTCCAGTCCAGGTCCATGTTCGTTGCCCTTGTAAGCAAATAAATACCACCACGGCTCTAACGACTCTACATAGTCCATTGCTTCCTTCCGATCCGGATCCTTCCCCTGGTAATCCCTTTGATCCTTCTCTGGATTTACCTATTGCTGTCCATAAGGGAACGAGATTGTGTACTCACTATCCTATTTCTCAAGTGGTGTCATACAAATCGTTGTCCCCCTCTTACAATGCTTTCATGTTTTCTTTGTCCTCTAATTATATTCCTTAGACTTGATAGGAGGCTCTTACTGATCCAAAGTGGAAGGCATCCATGGTTGAAGACATGCAAGCCCTTAAAAAGATTAATACTTGTGACCTTGTCTCTCTTCCTCCATAGAAGAAAATAGTGAGTTGTAAATGGGTCTTTATTGTGAAACAAAGCATGGATAGGATAGTGAATCAGTACAAGGCCAGATTGGTTGCTCATGGATTCACTCAGATATATGGTTTGTATTATTGGGAGGCGTTTACCCCTGTTGCCAAAATGAACACCGTTTGTGTGATTATCTCGTGCTGTAAATATCAAATGGGACTTGCAACAATTTGATGTCAAAAATACATTTCTTTACTGTGAGCTCAACGAAGGCCTAGTTTCTTTGGTACTAAAACTCAAGGGAAGGTGTGTAAGCTCAAGCATGGTTTCTATGGGTTGAAACGTCTCTTTGTGCCTAGTTTGGAAGGTTCCACAAGGCCATGATGTCCTGGAGCTATACTCAAAGCCATGCTGACCATAACCTCTTTATTAAGAAATCTGGTTTGCAGAGTACAACTTTTATTGTTTATGTGGATGACATTGTGGTCATTAGGAATGATACAGCTGAAGTTGCTTGTCTTAAGACACACTTGAGTCAATAGGAGATTAAGGATCTTGGCAAGCTACATTATTTTCTCGGCATTGAGGTTGCACACTCTGCCATGGGTATCTTTTTGCTCCAAAGGAAGTGTATCCTAGATTTTCTCTCTGAAACTGGGATGCTTGGTTGTAAGCTGACTGACACTCCTCTTGAAGCAAATGTTCATCTTTCTCGAGACACTGATGACCTTGTTGATAAGGGCCAATACCAACGGCTGGTTGGTAAGCAGATTTGCTTACCTCACACTCACCCTGACATAGATTCCGTTGTTAGTTTGGTGAGTCAGTATATGCATGATCCCCATTCCTCTCACTTGGACACTGTTCATCAGATCATGTGGTATCTGAAGTCTACACCAGGAAAATGGGTTTTTTTTTTTTCCTCATGGCCATTTGCATGTAGAAGCCTTTACTGAAGCAGATTGGGGCAATTCCACTGATGATCGACGCTTTACCGATTATGGAACCTTTGTTGGCTGAAATCTAGTTACTTGGAGGAGCAAGAAGCAGGCCATTGTTGCAAGGTTTAGTGCTAAAGCAGAATTGAAAGCCATGGCCCATGGCATTTGTGAGCTGATATGGCTTCAAAAGCTTATATGCGAGCTTTATTTACCCATACATCTATCTTTGGTGTTGTACTGCAATAGCAGGTTTGCCATCAATATTGCTCATAGTCCATTTCAACATGATAGCACAAAGCATGTGACAACTGATCACTACTTCATCAAAGAAAAGTTGGACTCTAGTCTTTATTGTATTCCTTCTATTCAAATTGACGATTGGCTAACTGATGTTTTTACAAAAACATTGAGTGGCAAAGCTTTTCATCTTATTGCTTGCAAGTCGGGCATATGTGATATCTATGCAGCAACTCTATTATTCTATTTCTCACTTATTATAAATAAAATTGTGGGAATATCATTAACATTCATTCATTAAAAATCAACAGATCTTGCTGATTTTTAGAGCACTCCTTCCTATTGGTGAGATCTACTCTTCCACCAACTTCTACATTAATCAAGTAGATTTTGGTATTTACAATCTACCCTTGCAGTTTTTTGGATTGATTTTTTTGGGATCAGTTTATGGATCTGGTCTCAACTGTTTTCTTCGCATCATATATGGTTGTCGTTGGTTATGTGAGGATGGCCTCTCATTGAGTCCCATCCAATTGCTTTGCCTTGGGTAAAGTCTTCTGTTTAAAAGGACTGTTCTCTGTATTCAAATCTGTTCATTGGATTAACAACAGACTGAGAGACAGTGTTCCTTTTTCATGTGGTGGTTTATGGATTCTTAGTTATCCTTCCCAGCTCAATTATCTGCTATTTTATATTAGCAATTTTCTGCTCAACCCAGGTATCACAGTATGACTGATTCAAAGGCATCTTCAGACTCTGTCCATGTTCAAATTACATCTATCAAGTTGGTTGGCCCTTCCAACTACCTACTCTAGGCACAAGTTGTGAAGGTTTACAACACTGCCTGAGATAAACTAGGTAATTTAATTGATGATCCTCCAGTTATTACTTAAGCAACTTATGCTACTTGGCTACATGAGAATTCCACTGTTTTGATTTGGCAACGGAATAACATGGACTCTTCTATTGCTACTAATGTCATGTTCTACCACCACTGCCAAAGGTGTTTGGAAAGACTTTACTGATTTTAAACGGATGTATGAGAAATTGAACTAAAAGAACAAGAGGCGGACCTAAGATGACCCTAGGGGAGGGGGTGAAGAAAGACATGCGTAACTTGGGCCTTATTTTAAGTATGACATCGAACAGAGATGGGTAGAGGACAAGAATCCATGTAGCTAACCCCATTTAACTGGGATAAGGATTTGTTGTTGTATAAGAGATTAAACTACTTTCTATCAGTTCTGATGCACAGAAGATGTCAAACCAATGGGAACAACTGACAATTATGGGTTTTTTGGGCAGCCTTGAAACCGAGTATGATTCTATTCGGTCTCAGATTCTTGGTAGTGCCACGATGGCCTCCTTGGGAGATATCTTTTCTTGTGTGTTATGAGTTTCTAGCAACTGTTTTCATGATAGCACTCTTGTGGATGGTTCAAGTCTTGTCTCTCCCCAAACTGGCAGTAGTGGTTGTAGGAGCCAACCCAGGGTCGGGTTTGGATTGGTGGTCGGGTCAAAACACAACCATACATTCATAAAACAACCCGAGAGAGAATCTGGTGGAAAATTTTCTTTTACAAGATCAACTATTCATAGGAAAATTCATCACATTGTTTATCAAATTAAATGGCGGAAGGCTTAATCAATTACAGAATTACATGGCTGGTGGCTGAAGAGTTCTTTACAAAAACAGTGCTTTACAAATATACTCAAGTGCTTCTCAAAAAAGAGGGGCACAAGTAAAAAAAGAAAAGAAAAGAGCTTGCCCAGATACAAAATAAACACAAATAATAGACAACAAATATCACAAAATAACAAAAGAGTGTCGCGGCGGGGGGGGGGATGGATATATCCCCCACTTGAACTTTTATCCTCACTCATATGCCAGACCTTCATTTTCCTCATCTGTAATACATAACATAAATGGGGTGAGCTACAAGCTACAGCTCAATAAAGAAAATACTAGCCTGGCAAGAGTACATACAATCATACAGGTAAATAAAAACACTATCTTTAGAACATTTCATTCCACTTATATCTTAAAATTAACTAGCATCCACTATTTCAATTCATATCTTAACTTGGATTATTTCAGTTCCTTTCATTCTTAGGCTTTGCATGATTTTTCTTTCATTTCTTTACTTTCCTTTCATATCTTTACATTTCATTCAAGTTAGGTAGTGTATTGGACTCACCGGGTTAATCAACGTTTCTTGCCCAGATACACCCCATTGTAGGCTTTCCCGTGGGTCCTACCTTACAATGGTTACCTTCCTTGCATCTCAATCATTTGAAATGATGCAGGGAACTCACCGAGTTAATCTACGTTTATTGTTCATTTGCACCCCACTGATTGGCTCACCCCGTGACTACACGTGAGGCTGTTGCCTGACCAATGGTTTCCTTTTTCCACCCATGCTTGGCCATTTCACTTCATTACATTCCATGTCCATTCATTTCTATTCATTCCAACTTATTTCAGTTCATGAGTTTGCAATTCAGTGTAGCTCATTCATAACAGTTTATTTTCTTTCAATTCTTGTCTTTCCATGGTGTTCACTTCATGTTAGGTGCTCATATAAGTTTCCATGTTTCCTAGCCTAACAAGCATTTCTTTAAAATTCTCATATATGGGTAGGTAGGGTTTCAGTATTCATCACCTAGCTTAAACAGTAAGCATATAGTTTATATTAACCCCAAATATCATTTTTGCACTTCATACCATAACATAACCAACTCTGTCCACAGGTTGGACTTCACGATATTACACCGTTTCATATACACTTTACAGCATCAAGAGAGTTCTTGGAAAATATTTATAACTGTATAACATAACCATATATATAGCTAGTAACATCATTTCAACAAAGTACTTCACAATTATACAATACTTTCACACTATACCTATTGAGCTCATAATCCATAGTATAAACCAATTCACTACTCTTTAACCAGAAATACAATATATAATTTCAACATTTTCTTGTCACAATCAATCATCAAATAATTAACATTATAAGCCTGCTAGAGGGGAAGTAATTCCCTCAACTTTGCTGTCCAAGTAGCATAAAAAATTCTCTTAAGTTTTAAGATTTCAATTTTTTTACTTTAATTACCTAATCAAGCAAAGAGTAACATAACTAATCATTTGAATGACCATACCACAGTCTTAGTTTCAACAAAAGAAATCATTCAAACCTCTTAAATATACCCCTCACCTCTACTGTCCAAGAAGGTCTCAAGAACCCCCTCTTGATGAAACTCCAATTTTCAGCCTTTACAATTCCCTAAGCATATCAATACCAATGGGGGGCATTAGGGAGGTTTAACACATCACAAACTCACCAAAAGACTTCATTTTGATACCCAATTAATCCCCCAAAACATCCCTTAAACATCCCCTTAGGGGTTTGGAAGAAACCCCAAAGCAAAGCAGCAAAAAGCTACCGTCCGGGGTCATCCGGTCTATAAAAGGGGTCCAGTCGACTGGTCCCTCTTCATCGACCAGATGAACACAGAGGCTCAAAAAGAGCCTCTGTTTCGGCCAGTCTCGAATTTCTTGGCTTGGGCTCTATTCCCCCACTCCTACAACCTCTGTAATTGCTAACATGCCCAATCAACCAAAATCCATTCCCACAAGCTCATTTGAACATCATCTTGCATTCACTGTATAAGAAATTACAAAACTAAAACAGCATTTAAGCTTAATCCTTCTTCCCCAAATCTGAGTTTCAAATCAATTTTTAATGGGCTGGAAGGATCCAAAACCTACTGATTCAACACTAGAATCATGTACACATGACTCTAATAATAAAAATCAAATTATTCACAGTCCAAGCACTACATAGCTTTGTCTAGGAATAAGCCAAAATCTGGTTTTTCTCCTCCTTAACAACATTTCTGCCATTAAAATACATTTCAAGGTATGAGACCTTGTGGGATCATTTCCAAACTAACATGCATAATTCTTTTATGATAGAATTGATATCTACTCACCTCTGATAATGCTTGATTCACATCCAAAGTTGTTCTACAAGCCACCAAGTTGGTAAATCTCGAATTTCTCTAAGCAAGCTTTTAGGAAAACTTTCAGCAGTCACATGAACTCCCAAATCCGAAAATCCCAGCTTGTAAAAACCTTTCAACTCAACCCAATAGTTCAAAATCCTACTTCCATTATCAAACTAACAATAATCCCCTTGATCTTCAATGGATTGACAAACCCAAAACCAAGCCAAAAGCATTGAACAAGCTCCCTTTCTTTGCCAACGAATTCAGCAAGGTGTAATAAGTTTGCATTTGTTTGCAAACTGAAAATTTATATTTTCAAGTATAAAATCATAAAACTAAAAATCATTTTGCAAAAGTCTAAAATTTCCCCCACACATGACCAATGCATGGGCATTAAGCCCATACTCTTAAGGAATCCTCAAAAAGTGAATTTACAAAAAGGTCCTTCTAATATTCCTATGCATGAACATGCACATAATCACTTTTTTACAAACTTGATACCCTTTTAATTTAGGGACCAAGTATGCCCTTCACAAAATCCTAAATTTATATCATGCCATTTCCCAAACCCATTGCTATCCTTCACTTGATCTCTTAATTACAAGAATGCCATTGCTTATAAAATATAACCTTTAAAGACAAATCCACCAATAGTGGACAGCCAACTTATTGTGGGCCCCACACTTAAATAGTTTACAAAACAAAATAAAATACCCAATCCTATGTCTTTCTTGAGACTTGAACCCATTAGGCATCATAGCATTAAGGTTCTGAAAAGAACCACTAGCCTACAAGATGACCATGCACTAAGATTTCACAAATAAAAATACATATACATTCACATGCTCACCACCAATAGACAAAACACATTATTCAAATATAAATCTAGCCAAACACGGCTCATGCTTACATAAGAGTAAACCTAACTTATTCATATTTTTCATTTATCATATGCAACAAATAATACTGACATACTATAGAATTTATATACCTATGAAAGCCTCAAAGGTAAATTACTAAAATACCCTTCCAATTACATCTCACATGGATCACCAATCAAAATGAAGAATACATATCTGTTAACATCCTAGCTGGGCTGGGGGTGTTACAGTGGTCCCTCTGGTCATGGAACTGGTGGTGGTGCTGGCCGAGGCAGCCTCTTGGTACACTGGCTTCTTCAGATGGTTCTTGCATAGTTCGCACATGTCATCATTGTGGGAATCCCGCACATATCGAATATTTTTGTTGGAAACTTCATGGCAAACCACCTCAGCACCAGTTTGCCCATTCCGCCGCCTGAACCATCTGAGCGTAAGATGGTTAAGATACTTGACAATGAGTTTGTATACTACAACCAGTTTCCGACTTCACAGCCTTCCTTGTTTTCCACTACTACTTTTGTTTAGACCGATAATGGAACTGCATCTCATCATTTTCTCATCCATAGATCATTGATTCAGGTGCTTCCGATCACATGTCTGGCATCTCATGTATATTTTCCTCTCCTTGTCCCTGCACCTGTAGTGTCACTTTAGCTGATACCTCTTCGGTTAAGTTAACCTCTTATCTGTCAATAAGCTTACCATTGTTTACAATTGGTCTATAACTTTTTTCCCTGATTAATGTGTTTTTCAAGATCTTACGACGAAAAAGACGATTGGTAAGGGCCATAAGAAAGGGGGGCTATATCTACATGAGGATTCTTCATCTATTACCTATTCAAGTGTTCAGTCTTAACAAAGTTCATTCTCGGCTAGGTCATCCATCTTTACAGAGTTTGAAGCAACTTGATTTTAGTTGTAGCTCTCTTTTTAGTTTTGAATGTGAGTTGTCAGTTTGGGAAGTACCATCGTGTGCGTTATTTCCCTCGGGTCAATAAGCAGTCTGCCCACCCTTTTGCTTTAGTTCATTATGATGTCGGGTGACATTGTCCAATCGCACCTAAGTTAGGATTCAAGTATTTTGTTAGTTTTGTTGATGATTTTTCAAGAGCATGGTTCCAAATTTCGGCCGAAACCAGTGGTTTCCATTGAAAAATTTTGGATTTTGACAAACCAGAAACAAGATCCTCTTTCCAAATAAAAAAAAGTAACGAATTGCGGACCGAAATTACTGTTTCCACCAAGTTTTGACAGAAATCATTGTTTCAGTAGAAATTTGGTCCAAACACCTTATAAAATGTCAAGTTTCGATCAAAACCTGTCTATTTTGACCTTCGAAACTTGGTGTCGTCCTTAGTAGTCAGAGTAATACAAGACATGGAACAATATAGAGGAGGGACAATAAACAGCGCACAACACTTATTTACGATTAATTTTATCTAAGTAAATGTTTATTAATTTTTATATTTCATTTACTTAAGACAATATTCATAAATAAGCAAACACTCCCCATTTGAATTCAATAAAAATAATTTAAAATTCAAAATCCAAAAAGATAAAAAGTCAACTTTCCAATTCAAGAACAAAAACAGATTTTCGATTGCGGGGTGATTTTCATCTTTCAAATGTTAGCCTTTTCTCCAATCTAAAATTTTCATAAATTTTATTAGAATAAAGCATCACTAAAAATCAAGACTCCACCAAAATAATCTTTTATTTTGATGTCCCAAAAATTATTTTCCTTTATGTGGTTTTAAACAACATTCGTATACTACGAACAAAGTTTGACCGGAACAAAACTCTTTCAATATAATTTGGATTCAAGCAATCTCAGATTTGTTGCGAAGCTGATTATGCTAGTTTCCAACTTCTGGGCATGAAAACCAAATTTTCGAGTTCATCCAAAAAAAATCCTAGATTTTGGCCGAAATCTGTGTCATTTCGGTTTGAAGGCTGACCAAAACCAGCCCTGAAACCAAAAGTGAAAACCTTGTTCAAGGGTTACTTGGATTTATTAAATGAAAGTTGTTGTAAGTTACTTTCTATCTTTTGTGCCTTTGTTCAAGAAATTCAAAATCAATTACAAACATCTATTTGTTTTTTTCGTAATGACAATGACAATGCCAAGGAATATTTCTCAGGCCCATTTTCTTTTTTTATGTTTTTTTTTTTTTTTTTTTATGGTTGCATAGAGTATGGTTCATCACTTTTCCTGTCCTTGAAACCCATAAAAAAATTATGTTGTGGAACGGAAGAACCGTCATTTGATGCTGGTTACTCGGTCTCTTTTTTTTGAAATGAAGGTGGCCAAATCTTTTTGGGGTGACGCTGTTTTAGCTGTACGCTATCTTATTAACCACATGCCTTCTTCTGTCTTGGATGGTGGTATTCCTCATTCTTCTGTTTTATTTGTGACCATCATCCTGGTCTTTCTAAGTTGGATTCTAAGGCTATCAAATATCTTTTCTTGGGTCATTCGCGTAGTCAAAATCTTTGTTATTCCCTGGAGTTCCATAAGTACTATGTCACCACTGATGTTTCTTTCTTTGAGTTCATCCCATATCTCGGACTAACTTGTTATAAAGCTGATTATTCTAGCTTTCCAACAAATCAGATATTGTTTGAATCCGAGTCATATTAAAGGAGTTATGCTCTTGTCAAACCTTATTCGGAGTATGCAAAGTGCTATTTAAAGTAATCTGAATGGGAATAATTTTTTGGACATCAAAACAAAAAATTATTTTGGTAAACTTTTTGTTTTTAATGATGTTTTACTTTAACATAATACATGCATTTTTAAATTAAAGAAAAAAAACTAGCATTTGAAAGTTAAGAATCGCCTCACGATTGGAAATCCAGTTTTTGTTCTTTAATTAGAAAGTTTACTTTTTATCCTTTTAAATTTTAAACAATTTTTATGGGATTCAAATGAGGGTATTTGTTTATTTATGAATAATATCTTAAGTAAATGATATATAAAAGTTAATAAACATTTACTTAAATCATATTAAAAAAAAATAAGTGTTTCCTATTTTACTCTGAAATCGTGAATACAATCCCTATGTTCCAGCGAACGAATACTAGACATTGGAAAATCCATTTAGGTTGTTTTTTTAGTGAAAATCATTCAATGGATATGTGAAGAAGGTTAAAAATGCATCACACATGAAAAATGGGGTTAAAAAACAACTTTTTGGCAACGAATTTATGTTTCGAAATCTGACAGAAAAAATCCCAAGTTTCAGCAAAAGCTTGGCCGAAATTTAAAATCTTGGTCACAGTATAATGTTGGGACTCCTAAAGTCACAACAGCCTCTATTCTCATTTTCTCTATTGTTTTTTTACAAAAGCAAAAGGTTTTAAGATAATAGAATGAAATGGAGTACATGATGTGTAACTTTAGCCATACAATGACAGATAATGAGGTTGTGAAAATTGATGAGGGAAATATGACAAAGTAAATGCTTTAGGTTAAGTATCTAACCTCAATCATAAATAAAAAAGGTGATATAGAGGATGATGTTTCACAAAGTATTAAAATAAGATGGATGCAGTGGAGAAGTGCGTAGGGAGGGTTGTATGATCAATGAATTCCTTTAAAACATAAAGGAAAATTCTATAGGATCATTCTACCGGCTATAGTGTGTGGTGCAGAATGTTTGGCAGTTAAAAAGCTTCATAGAGATAAATTCAATATGGCTAAGCTAATGATGTTGAGATGTATGTGTGGCAAAATTAGAAAGGATAAGGTAATGAATGATTATATTAGAGCAGATTTGAGGTGTAATGTCAATACATGATAAGCTACGAGAATGTCGTTAGAGATGGCATGGCCGTATTCAACAGAGGAGTGATTTGATTCAGATTAAAGGATCCAAAAGAGCTAAGGACAAACCTAAGATGACACAAGGTAAAGTGGTGAGGAAAGATATGCATAGCTTAGCTTAATAAACATAATAAATTGTTGAATCAGAGATTGAAAATGAATGAGTGAGATAATTTACCTCATCCCCAAATGCCTTTATTTATAATTGTTATTCCCAGGTTGATACCTGCCAAGTGTGTACACCTAGACCTGCAACACAGAGACTTCTAATCCACACTCATAATAACATCCACAGGACACAATATAACGTGGTTCACCAATCACACACTGTGATGGCTACTCCACGGGGCAATACCCTAACCAGGGTTTCGTATATACCCAATACTCAACAATAATGCTACGGTTGCACCTACAACCCAGATGCTACAACATCAACCGGATTCAAAGCTACAACGTGTCCTAGGCACCAACCCCAACTCCCGGGCCAAGCACCCACCGACAGGTCATACAATATGTATATCAAATGATTACAAGCCCTTCCCATATAGCACCGATACAAGAAATAGAGTTTGTGTGCGTTACTACCTCCCGGGTCTTGCTCACTACTGATGCAAGCCTCTCTGAGCTAGCATTTCGGCCTCATCTCGGGCTGCACAGCTCATTCCTCACCACAAAGACTCCATTGGACACTTACAGCAGGTCCACACACTCTCTACAAGCTTCAACGAAGCTTTCATGGCCTCACATAGGCAATAGGAGTCTCTCTCTCTAGAGAAGCTTCAATGGAGGGTTTCCCTCAAAATCGCCATTAAAGGCCTCTCGCTCGAGCTCAAACCACTCCCCAAAAGTCTTCTATTTCTCGAAATACCTTCAGTTTGACATATCATAGGCCTCAATCCGAGATCGGATGGCTAAGATATGATCAAAAGAAGTTCGGCCACTGATAACATTCCAAATGGAATCTTCTACCTTGATTCCATGCGCCGCGACGCACATAATCATTTCCGCCTCTGATGTACGGTACACTACTGTCGACTTCTGATTGGCGGAGAGGGGATCTTCTGATTTAGACCGCTGGATCGGTCAGATCCGTCGCCGAAAAACTCAGGCACCACTTAAGCCTTCTCGATTGGAATCTTCATTACGGCATTTCATCGAACAGATGATGCGCGCGGCTGCCTGCACGCGGGTGTTGTGCCCGCGGCTGGGCTGCGGCGCGCTGGCGACCGCTCTGTAACGCAAGCGGGCGGGTTGTCGCTGCGGTTTTGCAACTTGCGCGCGAAACTGCCGCGGCGCTGGTCGCCGGTATCTTGGCACGCCGGGCATCTTGTGCGCTGGCCTGGGTGTCGTGGGCACTGGCTTGCTCGGCTGGGCTGGCTCGCCATGCTGGCCTGGCCACCACCAGGTGGGACCCACCTGGTCCCCACCCATTCTCTCTTTTTCTCTTCTTACGGTCATCCTCATCAATTTGGACTGCATTCTCTTCGGCTCGCATTAACCTGGGCCACCCTGTCCGTCGCCGAGGGGTCCTCCGCATCTCTCTCCTCTTTCTTTCTCTTCTTGGGAGCTGGCTTCCAATCGTCGACCATGCTTGCTTTGTGCTTGTCCGGACTTGGACTGTCCAACCATGCCTCGCTGAGCTGTCCCACTCGGCTTGTCGGGCCGCCCGGATGCTGATTGTCCAACTATGCCTGCTGAGCTGTCTGCTGAGCTGTCCACTCTGTCTGTTGCCCTGTGTACATGTTCTACATGTCCTGCTGACATTCTCTTTCCTCCATATCATCCTGTCAACTGTCTAGAGGTTGCCAATTCTCTCTCCTCCATATCATCCTGTCAACTGTCTAGAGGTTGCCAACAATGACAACACAAACAAAGTTGTTGTCAACAGCACAACTTGGCCAAGGTTCCAACAATAATCAAGTATAATGAGGACAATAAGGAAAGTAGGTAGAGGGGACTCAGCACACACATTACACTTGTGTATATGAGTTGTCATTCTTATCTTCTTATCCTAAACAGATGACTAAATAAGAAAAGGAAAATACAGAATTGCCGTCCACTTAAATTGAACCGAATCATGAATCGGTTCATTACTTACAACACTCCCCCTCAAGTTGGTGCATATATGTCATACATGCCTAACTTGGACAAAATGGCATGAAACTGTTTTCCAGGTAGTCCTTTGGTAAAGATGTCCGCAAGCTGGTCAGTTGATTTGACAAAAGGAATCTGAACTTGACCACTTTCCAACTTCTCTTTTAAGAAATGCCGATCTATCTCAAACATGCTTAGTTCGGTCATGTTGTTCGAGGTCATGAAACAAGGGCAGTTTCTTTAGATTCGCAGTTCCTTCAGATTCTGATCACTTGAAGCATCTCTCAGGTTTTCATGACGGTTAAATGGCAAATTCGTTCCATCCAAACCCCTTAGCCAGCTCCGATTGCTATATCTGCTCCGGTGGCTAATAGCGATTGAAGTGGCAAGTGCAGTTAAAGGGAGTTTCGAGGGAAGTAGAAAAGAAAAGGAAAAGGCCATTGAGCAATGCAGATGACTGCTTTATTATCACAACTTAAAGTCATAGGCTGAGAATATTGAATCTTCAAATCAGCAAGCTTTGTAACCATAAAAGCTCACATATGCCTCTTAGTTACGCTTCCTAGATCGGCAACCACATTCTGCTTATTGCTGCGCCATGTGACTAGGTTGCCCCCCACAAATGTGCAATAACCAGATATGGACTTCCTATCCAGACATCCAACCTAATCAGCATCAGTATAACCTTCTATTTTTAAGTGATCATTTGGAGTTAACAAAATTCCTTTCCTTAGAGCTGCCTTGAGATAGTGTAATATCCTGTAAACAGCTTCCATATGTTTGGGGTAGGGATCATGCATGAACTGACTCACCAGACTGACTACAAAGGCGATGTCTGGGCGAGTAGGAGACAAGTAAATCAACCTTCCAACTAAACGCTGATACCTCCCCCTATTGACTGGCAGTCTAATGGAGTATTACACAGACTGCAACCAAGCATACTAGTCTCTGTTAAGAAATCAAGAAATATTTTCTTTGAGATAGAAAGATCTCTTTAGAAGATCGGGCTACCTCTATCCCAAGAAAATACCTTAACTGTCCTAGATCTTTTATCTCAAACTCTTGTCCCAAGAATGACTTCAACTTCCTGATTTCATCATCATTATTTCCTGTGACTATGATGTCATCACATCTAGCTGTTGGAGATCCCAATAGTGATGCACAACACATGCTAAGATAATTTGGACAATAGTCATTTTCGCAACTGAGGCAAAAGTCTCCTGATAGTTAATTCCGTATGTTTAAGTGAATTCCTGAGCTACTAGCCTTGCTTTGTAGCATTCTACTATCCCATCACGCCTTATTTGACGGTGAACACCCATTGTACTCCTAGCCCACGCCTCTTCCTGTAGGGAGTGAAACAAGCTCCCATGTGTTATTTTGCTTCGGTTACTGCATCCTGCCATCTTTGAGGAATGGACACAGAAGAGAGAGAGGACACAAAAGCATGATAGGAAGGAGATAACGAATTATATTTAACAAAATAAAAAATGGGATGAAGAGTACAAGTCCAAGTACCCTTTTTAAGGGCAATAGGGAGATCAGAAACAGAGTTTAAAAGCTCCTTAACTGTAGGCTCCTCAGTATCTGGGTCTTGAGCTGACGATGGGACATGCGGAGTAGTTGCGTTGATGGTAGTGGCCTGTCCCTGCTTGCTTCTGGCACGGCTATATACTTACGGCTTAGGGTTAGGATTAGATTGGTTGGATATGGTAGGAGTGGATGGAGACTCTGGTGTAGGGAGAGGCTCTAGTATTTTGTCATTTCTACTTAGTGTACATGAGCTGTCTGAGTCCACACAACTTCGTACCCTTACTTCCTTAGGAGATGCTGATATAAGTAAAGGCACATCTTCAACTTCAACTGGTGCAGGCTCCCCCTGAAGATGGGACTGGTAATACATTAAGCTTTCATGAAAAATGACATCCCTTGCGATGATCATCCGGCGAGGAAGAGGATGATAGTATCTATATCCTTTTTGAGTTGTTGGATAGCCCAAGAAAATACACCGTAGACTTCGTGCCTCCAGTTTGCCATGTGGGTAATGATTGCGTGCGTAATACACACAACCAAACACCTTAGGTGGCAGTGGGAAGTAGGAATTGCCAAGTAACAGCTCTAGTAGTGCCTTGTTTTGAAGAAGGCGAGATGGAAGTCGATTGATCAAGGATGTGGCTGTGAGGATTGCATCACCCCAATAATGTGCGGGAGCATGAGCATCCATCATTAAAGCTCGGGCTGTCTCAAGGAGATGACGGTTTTTTCTTTCAGCCACCCCATTCTGTGCTGGTGTGTCAACGCAACTTGTCTGATGAATGATGCTGTGATCCAGTAAATATTGCTGAAAATGACCTTCTAAGTATTCCCGACCATTGTCACTTCGAAGTGTTTTTAGTGAAGCATGAAACTGGGTTTGTACCATTTTGTAGAACAAGCGGAAGCATGAGAAAACATCACTCTTGTTTTGCATCAAGTAAACCCAAGTGGTATGGGTGTGATAGTCAATGAACGTGACAAACCACCGGTGACCAGAAGTAGAAGAAACCCGAGCAGGACCCCAAACATCTGAATGAACCAAGTCAGAAATACCAGTGCTTCTAATATAAGTAGGTTTATAGGAGGGACGAGCCTGTTTATCCAGAATACAACCTTCACATAATAACTCGTCCTTATTACATTGCTTAAATAAAAAAAAAAACTGAGATAGCACAACAGTGGAAGGATGCCCTAAACAATGGTGCCACTGCTATAAAGTACTGATAGTAGAGTAAAGAGAATGCGGGGTTGGTTAGATAATGAATGGAGGCTGATATGTTATTGGTGATGAAGGACCATCTGCAAGAAGGTAGAGGCCACCATGCATTCTACCATGTCCAATCGTCTTCTTGCTCTCCAGATCCTGAAAAACACAGTAAGAAGGGAAAAAGGTAATTTTATGGTTTAAGGATTTTGTAAGATTACTAATAAAAAGTAAGTTTGTAGAAAAATTCGGGACATGAAGCACAGACTGTAAAGTAAGAATTAGGGAGCAACGGACGGACCCCTTTCCCAAAATTGGAGAAAGAGTCCCATCTGCAACTCGGATTGTATCTTTCCTAGAGGAGGGAGAATACAGAATAAATGAAGAGGAAGAACCTGTCATGTGATCAGTGGCTCTAGTATCAGTGACCCATTGATGGGTGTTATTGGAAGCACACTGACCAGCATAGGATGTACTTGACTGAGCAAAGAATAAACTTGATGGCCCTAAAGCTGATTGATGACCAGTGGTGGCAGTAGTGGATCATAGAAGATTCCTAAAAGCCTGAAGTTCTTTAGAGGTGAGTACAGGAGATACAACAGTTGGAGGTCCGGGCTATTCACAAGTTTCCGTCTGATGTGCCTGTAGAATCTTCCCAAACTTAAGACTTTTTCTCCCATATTTCGGCTTCAAAATCTGGGGGTTTCCCATGTAACTTCCAGCAGGTGTCTTTAGTGTGGCGCTCCTTGCCACAGTGAGTACAACGAAAATGTTCCTTTGAGAAGAATAGTGTGCTGAGGCTGTGTAGAGTGGAGCGTGGATTGCTCAGCTGGTGCAACAGGCATCATTGAGATACTCCGTAAGTCCTCATTTTGTAAAATTGCATTAGTTTACTCCAATGTTGGGAGATGCTCACGGTTCAGAATTTGTGAGCGAATGTGATCAAAGTCAGAGTTTAAACCAGCTAAGAATATATAAACTCTGAGTTTGTCTTTAGCACTTTTCATAGCAGCAACATCTACTGCGCAAGTGGCTGTGAAGGTATCATAGTAGCCCAGGTCTTGCCACAAGCTTCGGAGCTCTAAATAGTAGTTAGCCACAGATAGTTCCTTCTGTTTCAGGGACCCAATCTTAACATGTAGGTCAAAGATGATGGAGTAATTTCCTACTTGTGAGTAAGACTCCTTAGCAGCAGTCCAAATATGGGCAGCATCCGGTAGTAACACATAACCCCGATCTATCTTTGGTTCCATAGACCCAATAAGGTAGGTCATCACAATGGAATTCTCAAAAACCCAATTATTGTAAAATTTATCACTTGGGTCTGGTGCTGTAAGCGCACCATTAATATATCCAAGGAGTTCTCTGGCAGCAATGGCCATTTAGGCCGTCTTGGACCACATAAGATAATTTGTCCCATTCAATTCGCAGGATTTAAAGCAGTGCTAGTCAATTCCAATTTTGGTACCTCAAAAGAAATAGCATCAGATAATCCAGCAATGTCAAAGGAAATAGCATCTGATAAATAATTAGTAGATGCCACCAATGTAACAACTCAGAAATTTCTCAGTGAAAAAACGACACCGCAAAATCTAAGAATTCAGAATTCGATGCACTCAACAACCATGATCATGAAAAATAAGAATCGATTCTGCCCATATGTATATCAATTCTGTAAAAAAAATCCAGCAAAGAAGAATATCTGTGTCGTAATGATGAGAAGACAGAATTTTTTTTTTTTTTTAGAAGAAGGATTCTGCAAGTATGGGCTGCATCGAGATTGAAAAAAAAATTCCAAGAAAAGACTGCCGCTGATGGTGCTTGGTCCAAGAGAGGTTGCTCAGCACAAAGAATTAATATTTCTCACTAAAAAAGGGCAAACCGCAACAAATAAAAGCCCTAGAATGGCTTGCGGCATATGCTGGTTGAGAAATCTTTCCGTCTCCATGATAAATTTAGTTTTTTTTCAAGAGGAAAAAGGGACTGCAACTTTGTCAATTTGTGACGTCCTCTTAAATTGCAGCCCTAATAATGGGTCAGGGGCTAAGATGAAAAGGGAAAGGAGGATTTACAGGCTGCGGTAAAGAGAGAGAGGGGGTCAGATACACCTTGCGGCTAGGTTCTCTTGAGAAAGGAACCTTGCGGCAAGGAGAAGAAAGTAGGGAGGGGAGAGGTGGATCGCGGCAAGAAGAGAAGAGAGGATCAGAGCTGTGATACTACGTTGAATCAGAGATTGAGAATGAATGAGTGAGATAATTTACCTCACCCCCAGATGCCTTTATTTATAATCAACTATAATGAGGAAAATAAGGAAAGGAGGTAGAACTAACTTAGCACATACATTACACATTTAACACATGTTAAATATATGTACATGAATTGTCATTCTTATTTTCTTATCCTAAACAGATGACTAAATAAGAAAAGGAAAATACAGAATTGCCCTCTACTTAAATTGAACAGAATCATGAATCGGTTCATTACTCACAACATAAACATAATATAATGGAAGCAAGTAAGTCATAACCATGAAATTTATTAAAACATATGAATCAGGTAAAAAAAAAAAAAATTTGCAGGAAACCCTAATTGCCAAATTTTACCCTATTCTGGATCATGCAGCCGCAGGTTCATGAGCAATGCATCATGTTTATTCCCGAACCACATCTCTAGTGAAATCCACAAGAAACCTTGGCATATGAAACAGCATAATTACTGGCCAAGCCCTTTCCTCCTGTTCCAATCAACCAAAACTAAAGCAAGTTGGATAGGCAGTATCAAAATGGATGCTTGCATGAGAACCCCTAAAATATTTCTGATTTTATATGATTTTACGAAATCCATAAATAATAAAAGAAAAAAGATATATATCATTTAACCTTGTTTGTTTGCAGTATAAACTGTTGGAGCATTTATGTATTTTGGCCATATTAAAACAACATATGAGGTATCGAGAGAAGGAAAGAGCACAGTTCTCTTATTCTTCTCCAATCATTTTGTCTCCTTTTTTTCTCTCGCTCTCTAATAAGTATAAATTCATTTCAAATAGATTTTCTTCTTTCTTTTTGTCATTAATCGGATCTGATATCAATTATCAAATTCCTTTATCTTCAGAATTTTAAGAGTTGATTTCAGTCTTTAATATTGAATGCTTGGGCAGTCCACAATCACAATTATGATTCCCATAGTTACAGAATTATACATAATGTTACACTATTAAAAGATCAAAGAATGCCTAATGAAACAGTAAAATTATATTTTAAGAGAAGAATAAACATAATAGCACTTAATTAGTTAATCGTTATAGTCAAAAAACCAAAAGTAGTCAAGTAGACTATAGACCATACAATCATAATTCATACAAATATTCAAATACTTAAATAATCAAATACAATGATGCCCCCAAGTCCCAACTCCCTAGTCCCATCTCTCCGTCACTCCATGCCAATGTCTAATTCTAGGTAGAGTGTCATAAAGGATCTAACTCGTTAATTTACTGACGCCAATTTTCCTCGGACTAAGCAACAAAATCGTGCCACGACATCCTAGAGCAGAAGAAGAGCTAGTAGTCTTCCACACATGTCCTTAATATGGAATCTTCAACGTCTGCAAGGACACCTATCCTTCAGTACATTTCACCAAACTGTGAACTATACCCTAAACTATACCCGTAGCTTGAAGATCCAAACAGAGATCCCATATGACTAAATGGTGTCTCTAGCAGTGGCAGTTGTGGCGTGAATGTCTGGTCAGTCGGGAAGGAAAAGTAGTTGTCCACAAAATTGGATCCAGTCTGTAAATGAGCATCCATGGAAGAACCATATGAACTGGGAACGATGCGGTAATCACCACCACCATATGAACTGTACTCCAACCTAGTGCCATATCCAGGATCAAAAAAAGATGGGGCACTACACTGCCCATGTCGACGGCTATACTCAATAGTTATTCCTGCAATGTTGGAAGATGACAGGCTATCAACTTCAAGCACAAAGTCAATATAATCATCATCCTCTTTTTGGTTCTAGTTGAAAACGGCGACGAGGCGCTGCATATTCCCAGCACGAGATGAGAATGGATGTCCACCGTAGTTTGTATCCTGTGTGGCGTGAGTATATTGGGTCTCCCCAGTGAATCTAATAATTGGTACCAGTGGCCTAGGCTCCAATTATCACTCCTTAGGGCAATCGTGTTGCTCATATGTGGCTCCACCACTACCATGATCATCCCCGTCATCATCACTACTGATAGCAAACCAATCATGCTCATCATCCCCGTCAGTGCCAGTGCCACTGCCAGCAGGAGGTCAAATGGTCAAAGCGACTATGTGTGTACGCAACCCTCGTCCAAGGACAAAAACTGGTTGACATCAACACCCAACTGACTAGCTAAACAGGGGTCGGGCCTCCCCCCAGGCTCATCCATCACTGGTACTACTCTGCCCCGCACCTACTCCACTAAGAGATCCTCATTATCTGACTCTAACAGGAAGATGTTGGCGAGCTTGATCAGGCTATTATCATTTTCCTGTGATTGGCGTATGAACTATAATTTCAATAAGTCATTGAGCTGTTCCGAGCCCAATCTATTCCACCTCTTAGAATGGATGAGGGAAAAAGTACTCCAATTCTGCTCCCAGCCAGATGACGAACATGTCTGGGAGAGTTCTTTGATTGCTATTTTCCTCAACTCAGATGCATCTCCGCTATACAACACCCACCATTCAGTTGCATAAGAAAAAGAACACATTTAATTACATATCTCATTTATACATATACAATTAGATATGTTACTTGGAATTTGGAAATTGCAATTTCTATACCAGGATCAATAGTTTTTCGGCTAGCCACTGCAACGGGACTTCCAAAACTCCTGAGGCCATCTCTGAATGTTTTAATCTACACTCATTTGGAAATTTATAATAATTAGCCATTAGAAGATATGGACTTTCCAGCAATTAAACCTTATAACTCACCTCCAAATTCACAAGTGACCGTCACATCAAACTTAGCTCCAACTTTGCCAGAACGCTCTTACAGCATAAGGTCAGAATTCAACCCAAGTACATGCGAATATTGGTACTTGGGGTTTAAATAGTATGCTGCAAATTGTGACAATAGACACATGATTAAAATCAATACTAACTAACAATTGGTTTGCATATAAGTTGAACTAAATTAAATACATTATCAAATTTATTCACCAGCCTTATGCATGCATTAGTTGGCTCTCCCATCGATCCTTGATAAGCTTAATGAACTTTTTGCTACCACGTGGTAGCAAAGCATAAACACGGTCCTTGAATATATCAATGGCAGCATACAGAAGTGGCATAGTGCGCTTGAATGATGTATCTACCAATCTAAAGACCTTCATCACTGGCTCCAAAATTCTGACTACCGCTTTCAAGTTTCTCCAAAACTCATCAGAAGCGATGGTAGTCTATGCTTACACTCCACCAGAGGAACCCGACTACCCTCAAACGAAACCGGTCCTCAGATGCAAACATTGATCTAGGCCCACCATCTTTGACTCAAAGCTCCTTAATGCTATATAGTTGGTAGCAAATCTGGTGAAGCCAAGTCTGACTAAGTCCCCTCACATTTCTCTCTAAGCAAGCTCAATGAATAGCCATGGTTGTATAAAAATGTTCACTTGTCTAACTTTTTCAACCACTTCCTTTACTCTGGTAAGCTTGCCCATGTCTTTTAATATCAAATCAATGCAATGAGCTGCACATGGAGTTCAGAAGAGATTGTACCTAGTTTTGTTCATCATCATTTCCCCTGCCTTCTTATAATTACTGCCATTGTCCGTCATAATCTGGACAACATTTTCGGCCCCAACATCAACCACCATTTTCTTCAAAAGACCATAAATATAATCAGCATCTTTACTCTCAACAAATGCATCCACAGACTTGAGGAACACTATCCTCCCATCATAGTAGACAATGAAGTTAATGATGTTCTGGTGGGGCCAGTCCATCCATCACACATAATGGTCATTCTATATGTCTTCCACGTCCTCTTCAAACTGCCTATCCAGTCTTCTAATTCCTTTTTATGTTTGGGCAAGTATACATTTATGATGCCCTAAGCATTGGGGTTTTTAACCCCAGGACCGCCCTCAGCAACTGCATCTAACATGGTCTGATAGTAAGGTCCTGTAGTGGTGTTTACTGGGATACTATGGTAGAACATCTACTTAGCCGTAGTATCACCAATCGCCTCCTTTGTTCTCACCTACATTTGCTTTATTTTCTTTTGCTTGTTGCCAAACTTCCTATAAACTCTAGGATCTTGGTGTAATATCTCAACATAATCCTCATCTCGTGGTGGCGGCTGGGGTTGAGCTCTTGTACTTTGTGATCTTTTAACATAGCTGCCAACTGCCTACCCTGTGGTTATCGATGAGCAGATCCACTACCATTGCCACCTGCTCCAGATAGACCTGCCCCTCCTACAAACTACTTCAGCCTCTCTTGTTCCATCTCATGAGTGGCTCTACTAGCCAATCTCGCTTGTCTCTTCCGCCTAGCCTTAGCCTCAGTCATATCAATAGTATTAAAGTCATCATCAGAATAAAAGTCATCAAAATCTCCTCTAGAGGTGCCTCAAACTACATCCTCAAATTGCACCTTAGCTTTCTTTTCCTCTGCATTCCTCTACTGGCCCCCCTTTATGTGTATGCCTATGTCCCTGGAAATCTCCACAGGAACCATATGTCAATTTGCCGCATCAGTGCTTGTAAGACCTGCACCCAAATCCCCTACTAACCCGAATTTCTC
>JAMYWD010001015.1:0-2500 GCA_028583415.1 Protea cynaroides
TGAAAGGATGGAATTTCGAATGAAAGGTTGACTCAGAATACGTGTGGTCGCACGTAGGGTCGAATGATATCTGACCCTACGAGACCACATGATCGACTACATGCCCTTGGGAAGTTCTAGGGAGGGTGTGGTCGCACGTAGGGTCGAATGGTATCCAACCCCACGTCCGACCCTATACCTTACGGTCATAGAAACTGCTACCCTAGGTGTTACCCTACCTGCGACCCTATGATTTCTGTTTTTTCTAAGAATATTGGAATTAATTGTAATTAAATTCAATCAACTTGTTAGGTCTTTCTAGTGACTTAAAGTGAACTATAAAGCTTAAACGAGGATCTACGCTTAATCAAAGGTGAGGGAACAAGACCTAAACTAATTGGCAAATAATAAACTATTTTTTTTACTGAGTCCAATGCCATAAATTATTTTATGCTTGTATGCGTGTATTCTGCATTTAACATTTCATCCAATATTTCTGTTATTATTGTTCATGCATATTTAATTTTTGCTTATTTTAATATGATGGTGATGATGATGCTAGGAATAGGCATGTGAATGTTTGTGTGTAGTTAGTGTACTTGATGCGAGTGGGACATCAGGGGGAGGACGTGACATTGTAGTTCAGCTCACCAGACTCTAGCTCTATCACTACTCAAGTCTTGTCTGCTAATATCGTCATATCGCCATTACCTTAGCAGAACTATTACGTCATAGGGCATCAGGGGGGACGTGACAATGTGGTTCAGCCTGGTCACGAGACCCCAGCTCTATCTCTATGGACGTATTGAGGGATACTGGGGTGAGGCATTGGATACACTATTTGACATTAGGATTGATTAGTTGCGAGCCCAGTTTGCAAGCCCTCGCCAACAGGGGCTTACGTATTGGTATGAGTAGGTCATCAGGGGAAGTGTGATGCGGTGCGGTCCTAAGCACTTTAGCTCTATCCCTATTCCATGGTGGGGTGGATATGGATGAAAATGGTGTTTGATCCATTTGGTGGGCTTACACACCCTTTGTATAGAGGTGAGGCGGCCAACGAACCTTTCTATTGCACATTGCAATCTTATAAATCAGACCAAATATATGAATTGAATGCATGCATATGTTTGTTGCATTGTTTTGTTTGCTCACAGAGCCGTGATGTGTGCTCACCCTTTCGACGTCGAATATTTTTAGTTGATGCAGGTACAATTGTAGAAGACTATATAAATGCCCCTATGTACGGACAAGCTGCGGCGATGGATGCAGAAGTTATGATGGAGTCGCATGATTCGTCATGCGAGTGCAATTCATGTGTCTTCGATTAGAATTTTATTGAATTATTTAAGGAAATGTATTTGACTACTTTATTTTATTTTATGTCTTTATCATTGGAGAATAAATGGGATAATTTATTTATTTTATCATTGTTAAACTCTCAGTACATTAATATAGAGACTTTCGCTATTGTGTATTTACTCTGATTATGGTTATGGAAGTATATGGTTTAAGCAACTGGACATAGCCTATTTGAGATCCTGGTTGAACAGTTTATTTATTGACGGTTCATCACACCATTCTAGATAGCGGGGAATTAGGGTGTGACATGCATTCTTAGTCATTACCCTGGAATTATCTGCGGATGCCAGTTGAAGCTAAGTCTTGAGATTCTCAATAACTTTCTTAGACTCTTCATCCTGAACTCTCAAGTCTTGAATCAAATACTTTTGCTTTTTAACTTCTTGTGAAATATGCTTATTATTTTTTCTTTCCTTCTTAAGTTCCTTCATAGTTGCAACAAACTCTTCCTCAAAATTTACCTCATCTTTTTCATCACAACTTGAACTTGAGTCTTCTTTCTCACTTTCTTCATCACCATTTGAAATTGATTCTATATTTTTACATTCTTTATTGCTTTTTGAAATAAATTCTTCATCTTTGTTCTTCTCATGTTCTTCAAAAAAAATCATGAATAAAGCCTCAGTGAGTCATCTCCTGGGACATCATCTAAGTCTTCATCTAAAGTCTTACTGCTTTTCTTAGAAATAATGCTCTTTTTATTAAACTTGTTCTTTTTGAAGCTGTAGTTTTTCATTGACTTAGACTTGCTTATGCTATTATCTTTATCATCACTTTTAATCTTACTCTTCTTTAGGCATTTTGCTATGAAATGTCCAACCTTACCATAGTTGAAGCACTTGGATGGAATTTTATTCTTGTATTTTCTTATACCTTTAATTTTTTAGTGAAGTGAGCTGTGGCCTTATATTCACTTTCTTCCTTATTTGATTTTTTAGAAATCTTTAATTTTTATGGCCTTGAAAGCAACTTATTTATTAGTAGAGGTTCCCGGGTTAACTCTCATCTCAAAAGCTATTAATGTTCCATGTATTTCATCTATAGTGACTTCATCCAAATCCTTAGTTTCTTCAAGAGTTGAGACTTTTGATTCAAACTTAGATGTAAGAAACCTTAAAATCTTCTAACAAATAATAGATCATTTTAGATCTTCACCAAG
>JAMYWD010001015.1:7500-25000 GCA_028583415.1 Protea cynaroides
GACTGCAAAGGTTTGATTTAATCCATCATTAATCCTTTTCATCTTACTAATATTCTCATTCACTTGGTTGTTTCAGATATTATTGATCTTGCTAAATCTTTTGATGGTTACTCCTTCTATTTTATTTCGAGGGACGCCAATAATTTAAAGCATTCCCTTTCCCAGGAAGGAGGCCATGAAAGTTTCAGGGATCCTTGATTGGCCATTATCCACTCCTTGGTTGAATGATATTTGCATCAATGAGGCCTTGGCTTCTTATCTTTGTTTAATTAAATAAAATTTTTGTTTATCCCCCCCCCAAAAAAAAAAAAAAAAAAAAAATAGAAGTAGTTTATGGTTGAATGAATGAATGGATTTCAATTGCCTCTTCAAACTATTCAATATTTATGCAATAGTTGAAGTTGCCACATTATTATACCACATGGAAAATTTTTTATTCGCCATCCAAATTTTCTTGTTGAAAGTTGAAAAAACACGTATTCAATTCCTTTTTGTTCTCTTTTTTTTTCTTTCTTTCTTTTTAACTTATAGGAACTAAGCATGAATTAAACTTTTTTTTTAATTATTCTGTTGATTGGTCATCTTTGGTTATCATTTTTTATGTATCATGCTTTTTAGTTCTTTTTATCAATTAAGCTTAGACTTTGACTACTGATGAGAACAATAATGGGAAGAACTTCATAAATAGACCATTATTACATTTATGATTTCGTGGACTTATGAACCTAAGTCGTATATATGATCAAGACTTCTTGTTAAAATAAGGGTAGAATTTTAAATGAGAATCATTTACCTATTAATACTTTAACTGAGAAATCGTATAGAAGAATTGTATGAGATGATATTCAAGGTTAAGAATTGACAAAGTTGACACTATCCTAAAGTCAATATTTGCTCCCTATATGGTGCAACTGGGTTTATAATGCAACGAGCCCCAAGATTTAATAGTCGAAAAAACAAAATCGACACAAAATGATTTAAAATAGAATGAGAGATTAAAACCAAGTAACTATGTTAGAAAAATGGGCTAAACCTTCTTTCTATATATAAGAGAAGAAGAGTGTACACCACCAAATTTTGTCTCCAAAAAAAATAACTCTGAAAAGCATATCTTTCCTACAAGACATATTTTTTGACAACTCAAGCGTATCACCAATAGTTACAAGTACCCATTAGTCACTTAAGTGTCTATTAAGAAAAAACACACCTTTCAATCTCGCATATGGAAACCTAATTAAATAATCCTTTTAAAAAAAGGGTAAAGCCAGAAGACATATAGAAACTGGTGCTATTGTGGCTACATCTCCTGATTTGTCAGGTAAACTATGAAGTCTTGTGAATGTTGATGGGAGCATCAACATGGCCACTGTCGGCAAATTTCTTGGAGTTAATCGACAAAGGAGGAGGACAAGGAATGTCTTTTCTAAATCGTGGATCGTTACAACCCGCAGGAGCAGAAGGTGTCACCTTCCCTTTTGGCAGTAAATGAAATACAAGATCATGCTTCATTAACCATCGATCTCCAACAAGAGATCTCCTTCCCTCCGAAGGATGAAAAGTTGAAACCAAGATGACAAAGAAGAACAATATTATGAAGAGATTCAACACTCGATAAGAGGCTGCCATGTCTAAACTCTGTGTGGTTTTTGATAAATATAAAGAGGATGAATTGAAATTGAGAGCAATTGGTATCCTTCTTTTTACTATTAGATGAATGCTTGTAAAGAGTATAAATAGAGAAATTGAGGTTACAATGAATCCGTATGTCTTAGTTAAGAAGATTAACACAAATCTAATTAAATAGGTAAAGGCAAGTAATAATAATTGTTCAGAAGAGCTAAACATGGGAGATGAATCATCCCATTATTGCAAAGAGAGAATTATAGATTTATCATAATTTATCCCAATATTGCAAGGAGGGAATTATGGATTTAGATTACCATACGTAGACACCACAATTATGTCAAAAATTAAATCGATTTAATTTCTTTAAAGCTCAAGATAAATTAATATAAATTTATTTACAATGTAATAATAATAATAATAATAATCATAATAATCATAATAATAATTTTACTCATATTAATAATAGATGTAATAATAATATTTATAATAATTACAATGATAAATAAAGAAATAAATTAAACAAACAAATATCCATTGAATTAGAGATGGAATTAAAGGGGTAATAGATTCTAGAAGAAGAACCTGTAAGGAATTAGTTCAGAACATATAAGGGCATACTAGTCTTTTAAAATACTTGGTATAAAAGGGAATCCCAAAGAAGAAGAATGGGATTTTTGGTTTTTGCGATCTTAGAAACAAATTGAGAGAGAGGGAAGAAGGCTAAGAGAGAACAGAGGAAGGGAAACCTAGGGTTTTTAAAGGTGAAATCAAATCGGAGAAGAATAAGAGTATAAGAAGAGACGAAGAAAAACCACCATCGGTGGCAACAGATCTGGTTTTTGTTTTCTTCCAATGGTGATTTAATTCTTGGAGTTTCCTACACCGGTAATAGCTCCAAGCAACTATCTGAGATCTGGTGCGGTGTTCTTGAAACTAGGTCTGAGATTTGGTTTGGTGTTCTTGTCCAATAGAGATCTAAGATCTGAGATTTGGTTCTGGCGTTCTTTTTCCGACAGCATCGTTAGCGGCGACAATCGCAGTGATCTATATTATTTCAATCCTTTATCTTAACTCCGATAACTACTGTACGACATTGGAGGCACACAGGATTATCTTCTTTTTATCTCACAGTCTTCCTCTATAGGACAGTAACATTTCTAACCCTATGTCTTAACTTTCATGTGGTAAATGGGTAGGACCATCATGCACCCATGATTATTTGTTACGAGGTTGGTAATGATGGCTATGCATGCAGCATTTGCCATCCCAAGTATAGTGATGGGTTGGGTTTAGAATAAGATGAAATCCCTATCCCTTATTAAGAATCTCGTTGGCATAAAGGAATTGTAATAATAGTCTTATCTCCCCACTCCAGTATTGTATCCTGTAGGGTTTTTCACAAAAATTATTATAATTTCTAATCCTTACATATGGATTCCCATGCTTGGATGTATGAATGAATGGAATGTATAAATGAAGCAAGACTCAAACGATTCTGTCTTTAGGAAAGATTGTCATCCTTTAGAACGTGAGTGCACTTTAATTTAGTGTCAAACTAATTATCGGTTTTCTAAGTCCAATTTATACCAACCTAATTGAATTTGTTCGTAGTTCATTTCCGAACTACATTTGGACTTAATTCTTAGATCTATCCCATGATACATAGGCAGCTTGGGTATCTCCCACCTAAGTTTAGTCCAATTGCAATAGCATTCCAAAGATCCAATTGCACCATTAAACAAGGTTTTTCCAAAATCAATCAAATAATAAAATACTTTATTTTTAAATATTTTCAAATCTATTCAACCATAGACAGTCCATCATCATATGAAGTCTATTCAATCATTCCATTAGTGTATGGAAGCCTATTCAATCATTCCATCAACGTATGGAAGTTTATTCAATCATTCCATCAGCGTATGGGAGTCCATTCAAATACAGGCAACTCATTAGTTTGACTAGTGACTATGAGGGTCTATTTGTACATAAGCGGTCCAAAACTTGACTAGTGGTTTTGAAAGCTTATTCAAACCATAGACGGTCTATGAGCTTGACTAGCTGTTGTATAAGTTTGTTCAATACCTTAACCTAAATAACCTATAAGCTTGACTAGTGGCTATAGGGATCTACCATCTTTATCGACCAAAGTAGTCGAACTTGATTCTCGGATCTATCTCGGGATACGTCGGCAGCTTGAGTATCTATGGCTCAAGTTCATTCCAAATTTAAATTACTTTAATATTACATCCATTAGACCATTTCCATCTTAATGTTAATTTTAATGTTATTTTCTAATATGGGGGATAACAAACCCCCCCCCCCCAATAAAGGTTTGACACGTGTCGATGGTTAATGCATCCATTGTGTTAACCAGAATTGATCGTCGCTTCAAGTGCCGAAGCCCGATACATCTACCTAGGAGCCTCAATAGGTTCAGATAGAAAGTCTAACCTAGAATGAATTAGGTCTCGAGGGGTCGAAACCTCGGAGGGCCAGAGCCTCGGGGCCTCGAAGGGTTAGAGCCTCAGAGGGATGAAGCCTTCGATTGCTGGAGCCTCGAGACACCATGCAGCCCAATGGGTGAGGCATCCCAACTTACGCTAGTAGTATATGCATGGGCAATAGAGGGCCCCACCCAAGAAATCCTCCCTCCAAGTAGGAAGATTACCTACACATTGACCATGGAGCAATCCAAGGAATCTGACAACAGAATCAAGCTCTGAGTGACTCATCATGGAGAGAACCTCCCAATCAGCAAGCGTGATCTACGCCCTCAGAGGATACGTCTCGCCTTATTAGGGAGGTTTCAAACTTTCCAAATCAAAACCATCTCCAGTCTATATATTCGAAGAAGAACACAGGTAAATCCAGACCAAATTCCAACCTCTGAACTTAGATAGAAAAAGCTATTAGAATCCTCTTTGAAAAAGGCGATAGCCTTTTGAGTCTATTCCATACTGTTTGTTCATCGAGCTTACTTAGGCATCGGACTGGTCAGAGGGTGTAATTACCTAACCATCATTATGGTGTCCTCACTTCATGTACAGGACAATCTAGTGAGCTAAAGGACCATTCAATTCAGTGTGACAATAGTTTGGTGCCGTCTGTGGGAACTCCTGGTAGCAACTCGTATCTCTGAGTTCAATCATCATTTAGACCTCCCCTAGTGGATGTCATCGGTTATAATCTGATATCAAAAGAGGATGAGTGCCAACCAACAACCATCAAGCAACAACCCAGGGCAACACCTACCCCCAAGAAACAACCTCCCAAAGGGCCAACACCCACCAGAGGGTGCCCCTGGGGCAAATGAAGCTAGGATTCCTGCTGTCGAGAATTTTTCTCCCGAGGCAGAAATCTCACCTCCTAACTCCCCTCAATATGTAATGAGTGAGCAGTTTGATAATGTGGCTCCCCAACTAGAGATCTTGACAAAGCAACCCATGGATCAACCTTCTACCGCAAATGTTCAGCCAGTCCTTGAACTTGGGAACAGAATAGATGTCGAGAAAGAAATCAAGGTCAATCCGAGCTTCTTGGGCATCGAGACCCTATGCTAAATTAGGACCCACATCGATGCACGTGTGTAACGCCAAGAGATGTCCCTATAGTGCCTCCACCTATACCCCATGGATCGATAAGCCATCATTCCTGTAGAACTACAGGCGCTATGCCAGGTGGGTCATGCTATCACACCCCAATTCTGGACTAACCAAAATGGTGTAATGAACCGTCAATAAACCAACAGTTCAACCAGGATCTCGTATAGACTATGCCAACCATGTTAAACCAAAATACATTCCACATTAATTAGAGATAATAAAGTAAATAGCGAAAGTCTTATTAATATGAACTGAGGTCTAATCATGATAAATAATTAATATTCTAGTTATCTCCAAGTAACCAAAATATAATTTAATACATATTACATATATCCAAATACAAAAGTTAAACACTAAGCGTATCCATAGTTGAAATGCTCGTTTAACGAATCATAATAGTCCTCTACAGCTTGCTCATCCATAGCCGCCACCTGTTCATATATTGGCGTGCCGACATAATCTTCAACCGTAATTCCTGCAACATGAAAAACTAAAAAGAATTACACGCGTGGGGGTCAGCTCTCCAACTTGAGCTCAGTGAGAAAACAAAACAATGCAACAAATAGATGCATGCATTCAATTCATATCTTTGGTCGGGTTTATAAGTTTGCAATGTACTATAGAAAGGATTGGTGGCCTCCGCACCTCTATACATGAGTGTGTGAATCTGTCCAATGGATCAAACTCCATTGCCGTCCCACATGCACCCATTGGAATAGAGATAGAGCTAAAGTGCCCGGATCAAACACTGCATAACACTTCCCCTGATGCCCTACCCATACCAACACGTAAGCCCCTATTGGCGAGGGCTTGTAAACTAAGCTCGCAACTAACCAATCCTAATGTCAAACAGTATATCCAAGGCCTCACCCCAGCATCCCTCAATACGTCCATAGAGATAGAGCTTAGGCCCCCCGACAGAGTCAGAGACTACACGGTCCGAGACCACCTCCCCTGATGCCCTATGACGTAATAGTTCTGCTAAGGTAATGGCGATATGATGTTAGTGGGAAAGACTTGAGTAGAGATAGAGCTAGAGTCTGGTGACCAGGATGAACCACAGTGTCACGTCTTCCCACTGATGCTTCACTCGCATCAAGCATACTAACCATACGCATACATTCACATGCCTATTCCTAACATCATCATCATCATCATCATCATCATATTATATATAAACAAAATTAAATATACATGAGCAGTAATAGCTGGAATATTGGATGACATGTGAAATACACATTACAAGCATACAAGCATAGAATCATTCATGGCATTGGACTCAAATAGTAAAACATCTTGTTATTACCCAATTAGTTTAGATCTTATTCCCTTACCTTCGATCGATGGTTATTTCTCGTCCAAGCTTTGTAAATGACATTTAGACCACTTGGAAACCTAACAAATTTATAGATTTTAAATTAGAGTTTATTTTCATTAATTTAGACTTCTAGAAGCTGAGTGGTCACAGGTGTGGCTGCACCAGTGGTCTCAGTTTCTACGACCACAAGGTGTGTGGTCAATATGTGTGGTCACATATCATGCGACCATACATGCAACCACACCCACCCTGGAACTTTCCCGAGGGCGTGTGGTCAATATGTGTGGTCGCATATCATGCGACCACAGATGTGACCACACCCTCCCTGGAACTTTCCCGAGGGTGTGTGGTCGATCATATGTGCCTCGTGTGGTCGCATATCATGCGGCCACACATGCGACCACACCCTCCCAGGAACTTTCCTGAGGGCGTGTGGTCGATCATATGTGCCTCGTGTGGTTGATCAAACTACGACCACAAGAGTGATGGTCGACTTTTCCACTCTCAACTCAATTCCTTGATGTTTTGATTCCTTGGCATATCATCATGATCCTTCATATGATTGTTTTATGACTTAAAATTCATATTTTTATATAATCCATCATCTTAATAGATTCCCTCCATGGATCTTTTAGAATTTGTCCATGGTTTTATGATTGGGATCTCACATTGAATCACTATCTCCTCCATGATCTATCATAGGCATTCAACTGAATGGGGGATATTTAATACCTTAAATTTGTTGAAGAATCAGAGTTCTCTCTGAATTTCCTTCTCTTAGTCTTCCCCTTCAATTCTTCTTCTCTTCCTCCTCTTCTCTTTCTCTCTCTTTCAGTTTGAGTTCTAAAAGGATGAAAGAGGCTAAGGGACGTCCTATATATAGAGAAAAACCCTCCATATAGAGTCCTACTTAGATTAGGAAATAACCCCCTTTAGATTAGGAAGGTTTCCTAATCACGGAGTCAGTTTGACATCGTGTGGTCGCAGGTGGGGTCGTAAAACCCATCGACCACACGTCCAAAAAATGCGACCACACGTCCCAGACTCCTGTGGTCTCATTATTTTGATTTGTGGTCGACCCCACCTTTTTAGGTATGCGACCATACACTCCTAATTAGATATTTTTGGGTTCAATTTCATACCTAGCCTTGTGGTTTCTTCACACACTTGGTCCACTTGGCCCGACCATGATAGGAAGACCTGATACAAGGTGGTAAGACTGGTTAGTACGCTATGGGTCTTACAACTCCCTCTCTTATTATAAATTTCATCCTCGAAATTTGTACAAACCTTTCGAGTCGAAAAGGTGAGGATAATGCTTTCGCGTAGCATTCTCTTCTTCCTATGTGATCTCTTCTACATCTTGGCTCCTTTAAGTAACTTTAACATAATAAATGTCACGGTTGCATAGACGTTGAACCTTCCGACTGGTAATTTTGGTTGGTTCTACTTTGAATGTTGAATCATCAGTTAGACCCGGTGGATCCACTGTTAACACGTGTGTTCTCTAACGTACTTCTTTAGTAATAAGATATGAAATACATCACGCACACTTGACATAGATGGGGGTAGTGCGAATTGATACGCCACTTTTCCACGTTTAGCTAGAATCTCATATAGCCTGACATATCTCAGACTTAGCTTCCCTTTCTATCTGAACCATTTTAAGCCTCGCGTAAGTGATATTTTTAGGAATACCTTATCACCTATGACGAATTCAAGGTCTCGACATCGATTATCTACATATTGCTTCTGAAGATTCTGAGCTATTCAGACTCTTTCCTTGATAATGTCGACTACTCGATAAGTCTCTTTAACAAATTCTGGTCCAACAATACTTCGTTCTCCAACTTTAATCCAAAAAAAAGGAGTTCGAAACTTCCTACCATATAGTGCTTCATAGGGTGACATCTATATAGTAGCCTGATAATTGTTGTTATAGGCGAACTCGATCAATGGTAGTTTCTCATCCCATGATCCTTTGAAATCGATGACACAAGTTCGAAGCATGTCTTCTAAAATCTAAAATAGTATGCTCCAACTATCCGTCTGTCTGAGGATGGAATGCAGTACTGAACTTCAACGTTGTACCCATAGCCTTCTGTAATCCTTCCCAAAACTTTAAAGTAAATCGTGGGTCTCTGTCGGACACAATGCTTTCAGTTACACCATGCAATCTGACAATATTATCCACATATAGCTTGGCTGACCTCTCTAGTGTATACTGAGGTTGTATAGCTATGAAAAGAACTGTCTTGGTCAAACGATTCACAATCACCCAGACCGCATCAACTACTTGGGAGTCAATGGTAACCCGATGACAAAGTCCATAGTGATGCAGTCCCATTTGCATGTCGATTCTGGCAGTGGCTGCAACAATCCTGCAAGTCTTTGCCTTTCATCCTTTTTCTCTGACAATTTAGGCATTGAGACACAAATTTAGCAACATCCGTTTTCATTCCTCTCCACCAATATAGTTTCTTCAGATCATGATGCATCTTCGTACTTCCAGGATGTACCGAATAAGCAGTGGTGTGAGCTTCCTTTATTAGTCTGTGTCTATTATCTAAGTCTTCATTTTCAGGAACACATACTCTTCGTTTGTCTTTTAGTACCTTTTCAACGTCCAAGGTGAACTCAGGAGTAGTCCTACCTTTATCGAGGTCTTCTTGCACCGTTCTCAGATAAGGGTCTGTTTTAATAGCGACTTTCACTTCATCTAATAGATCTGGTACAATCTTCAATGTGGCAAACATATTTGAAAATTAAGAAAACCCTTGGTTGGTTGATCCATCCGGTGTATCTATCACGAACTGCTCATTACCATAATTGAATACTTCTCCTGTAACACACATTGCCGCAGTCGTGTTAACTTCTCCCTGGGATTTTATCATTGTTTTTCTGCTTAGCGCATCAGCAACTACATTAGCCTTCCCTGGATGATACTGGGTATTGCAATCACAATCTTTTAGCAACTCCAGCCATCTCCTCTGTCGCATGTTTAATTCCTTTTCATTGAAAAGATAAGTAAGACTCTTATGATCTGATTTAATCTGAAATTCTTCTCTGTATAGATAATGTCTCCAAGTCTTGATTGCATGAATCATCACCGGTAATTCTAAGTCATGAGTAGGGTAACTCTTCTCATGCTCCTTCAGTTTTCTTGAAGCATATGCAATCGCTTATTTACCTTGCATCAACCCGCATCCTAGATCAAATCAGAAAGCTTCGATGTATAGGGTAAAAGGTTCCCCTGGTATCGGAACGATCAAGATGGGAGCTGACATCAACCTTATTTTTAGCATTTGGAAACATTCTTCACACTTGTCAGTCCAAATAAACTCCTCTACCTTCCTGGTTACCTTGGTAAGAGGTATTACGATCCTAGAGTAGTCCTTTATGAATCATCTGTAATAACTAGTTGAACCCAAGAATTTCTGATCTCGGCAATGTTCTTAGGCATTTTTCACCATATGATTACTTCTATCTTACTAGGATCCACTTTAATCCCTTCTGATGTTACTACGTGACCTAAGAACTGCACCTGGTTTAACCAGAACTCACACTTCTTAAATAAAGCTTCTCCCTTTTTTAGTAGTTGCAAGGCTGCTCTATGATCCGTTGTATGAGTCGCTTCATTCTTGGAATAAACCAAAATATCATCTATAAAAATTATGACCGACGTATCCAACATGTCATGAAACACCCAGTTCATCAGTTCCATAAAAGATGTAAGGGCATTGGTTAATCCAAATGACATAATCGAGAACTCATAATGCTCAATCCCGGTTCTAAAAGCTGTCTTTGAGATATCGCTGTCTAAATTCTTCAGCTAATGATGTCTTGACTGAAGATCAATCTTAGAGAATACCTTTCTACCTTGCAACTGATTAAACAAGTCATCGATCTGAGGTAGTGGATATCGTTTCTTGATCGTAACCTTGTTCAATTTTTGATAGTCTATACATAGCCGAACACTACCATCCTTCACCATGAATAGCATTGGAGCTCCCCGCGATGAAATGCTTGGCTGATTAGAACATTTGTCTAATAACTCTTGTAGTTGAGTCTTCAATTCCTTCAACTCTGTATGAGCTGTTCTATAGGGTGCCCTAGACACAAGTGCCAACCTTGGCAATAAGTCGATGACCATCTTGGTCCCACGATCAGGTGGCATCCCAGGTAAGTCTCCTGGAAACACGTCAGGAAATTTACCCATCCCATCAATATCTTCCTTCTGTGGTGCTTCTTTAGTAACCTCTACCACATATACCATATATCCAACTCCTTTCTTTTTAAGGCATCTCTTCAAGTGCAAAGAGGATAAGCTTTCATTTCTTAGGCAACATGTTTCCAATAAAACTAAATTATGTGCCATTTTTATTCTTGAATGATAACCTCTTCTATGCACAGAACAGCTTTGTAGAGTGTTGAGACAACCAGTCTATCCCCAAGATGACGTCGAACGCTACCATCTCAAGTAGAACTAAATTGCATCCAAATTCCCATCCATCCATACGATTCAGACATTGTTCAGAACACTTATCCACTACAACATATAGTCCAAAAGAGCTTAAACTAGTGAAATCTGATATAAACGTCTTAGGTGCACATCTAGCTCCTTAATTTGTTATGGTTTTTCAAAGACTATCATCAAAAATCTCATATTGCACTCATTAGCTTACATCTCTTTTATCACTGCTGCTTTATCATGTTTTCTCTATCATATATCTTGAAAAGCATCTTTTGATTGTTTACTCATTACATATCCAACATGTCCACATATAAACGTTAGGGTATATACTTAAAATTTCATTATTTCTGCCAAACTCTATTGGTCTTTACTCAATCCTTTTATTCGACATTGGGACTAACTCAATTATCATTGTATTAAACCGAGTACTATCAATGCCACGATTTTTGACTTTATGTTTTTAGAAATCTTCTGCCTTGTCAAAATTCATACCGATATAGCCATCTTTAATTCTGTCGAGCTCTATCTACTGCTTTATTGGCTACTCTTGGTAGTTCTTACTTCTTACTCATGTACTTTTTTATAGACCATGACTCCTATCCATCCATCCAGTAATCTCAGAACAGATTCTCCTTAGCCTCATCTGAGGTTTTTTAGCTATATAGATTATTCTGAATCCAATCATCTTCCTTCCAATAATTTCCTTATTAACTAAACATCTTATCAATGGATGTCAAAGAATATAAGAATCAGAATGTTTATCCAAAAATAATTCATTTCCTTCTTTCGAATTCAGTATGATGAAGGACACTTGTTTTATCTAGTGAACCTAGGTTTAAAAGATCTGGAGTAAATATATGGTAATCGAACCAAATACAAAATGAATCAGACCCATGGTTGTTGGTTGTAGGTGGTCCGAATACATGGAAATAGAGGTTATACAGCTCTTGGCCTCACAGTTACAGGTTCTACCCTACCTGCGACCCTATGATTTCTGTTAGTCTAAGAATATTGGAATTAATTCTAATTAAATTCTATCAACTTGTTAGGTCTTTCTAGTGACTTAAAGTGAACTATAAATCTTAAACGAGGATCTACGCTTAATCAAAGGTGAGGGAACAAGACCTAAACTAATTGGCTAATAATAAACTATTTTATTTATTGAGTCCAATGCCATGAATGATTTTATGCTTGTATGCGTGTATTGTGCATTTAATGTCATCTAATATTTCTGTTATTATTGTTTATGCGTATTTAATTTTTGCTTATTTTAATATGATGGTGATGATGATGCTAGGAATAGGCATGTGAATGTTTGTGTGTGGTTAGTGTACTTGATGCGAGTGGAGCTTTAGGGGGAGGACGTGACATTGTGGTTCGGCCTGGTCATCAGACTCTAGCTCTATCTCTACTCAAGTCTTGTCTGCTAATATCATCGTATCGCCATTACCTTAGCAGAACTATTACGTCGTAGGGCATCAGGGGGAATGTGACATTGTGGTTCAGCCTGGTCACGAGACCCCAGCTCTATCTCTATGGACGTATTGGGGGATGTTGGGGTGAGGCCTTGGATACACTGTTTGACATTAGGATTGGTTAGTTGCGAGCCCAGTTTGCGAGCCCTCACCAACAGGGGCTTAGGTATTGGTATGGGTAGGTCATCAGGGGAAGTGTGATGTGGTGCGGTCCTAAGCACTTTAGCTCTATCCCTATTCCATGGTGGGGTAGATGTGGACGACAATGGTGTTTGATCCATTGGGTGGGCTTACACACCATGTGTATAGATGTGAGGCGGCCAACGAACCTTTCTACTGCACATTGCAAACTTATGAACCAGACCAAAGATATGAATTGAATGCATGCATATGTTTGTTGCATTATTTTGTTTGCTCACTGAGCCGTGATGTGTGCTCACACTTTTGACGTCGAATATTTTTAGTTGATGATGCAGGTACAACTGTAGAAGACTATATAAATGCTCCTATGTACAGACAAGCTGCGGCGATAGATGCAAAAAATATGATAGAGTCGCATGATTCGTCATGCGAGTGCAATTCATGCGTCTTCGATTAGAATTTTATTGAATTATTTAAAGAAATGTATTTGACTACTTTATTTTATTTTATGTCTTTATCATTGGAGAATAAATGGGATAATTTATTTATTTTATCATTGTTAAACTCTCAGTTCATTAATATAGAGACTTCTGCTATTGTGTATTTACTCTGATTATGGTTATGGATGTATATGGTTTAAGCAACTGGACACAGCCTATTTGAGATCCTGGTTGAACCGTTGATTTATTGACGGTTCATCACACCATTCTAGATAGCGCGGAATTGGGGTGTGACATGCATTCTCAGTTATTACCCTAGAATGATCTGCGGATGCCAGTTGAAGCTGAGTTATGAGATTCTCAATAACTTTCTTAGACTCTTCATCTTGAACTCTCAAGTCTTGAATCAACTACTTTTGCTTATTAACTTCTTGAAAAATATGCTTGTTATTTTTTCTTTCCTTCTTAAGTTCCTTCATAGCTGCAACAAACTCTTCCTCAAAATTTACCTCATCTTTTTCATCACAACTTGAACTTGAGTCTTCTTTCTTACTTTCTTCATCACCATTTGAAATTGATTCTATATTTTTACATTCTTTATTGATTTTTGAAATAAATTCTTCATCTTTGTTCTTCTCATGTTCTTCAATAAAAATCGTGAATAAAGCCTCAGTGAGTCATCTCCTGAGAAATCATCTGAGTCTTCATCTAAAGTCTTACTGCTTTTCTTAGAAATAATGCTCTTTCTATTAAACTTGTTCTTTTTGAAGCTGTAGTTTTTCTTTGCCTAAGACTTGCTTATGCTGTTATCTTTATAATCACTTTTAATCTTACTCTTCTTTAGGCATTTTGCTATGAAATGTCCAACCTTACCATAGTTGAAGCACTTGAATGGAAGTTTATTCTTGTATTTTCTTGTACCTTTAATTTTTTTAGTGAAGTGAGTTGTGGCCTCATATTCACTTTCTTCCTTATCTAATTTTTTAGAAATCTTTAATTTTTATGGCCTTGAAAGCAACTTATTTATTAGTAGAGGTTCCCGGGTTAACTCTCATCTCAAAATCTATTAATGCTCCATGTATTTCATCTATAATGACTTCATCCAAATCCTTAGTTTCTTCAAGAGTTGAGACTTTTGATTCAAACTTAGATGTAAGAAACCTTAAAATCTTCTAACAAATAATAGAACATTTTAGATCTTCACCGAGTCTTCAAATGGAGTTGACTACTTTATTAACTATGTTCATGTATTGATCAATGGTTTAATCCTTATTCATTTTTAGGTTCTCAAATTGAGCCCTGAATGTTTGCAACTTTACCTCTATGATTTTCCTGTCCCCTTCATATATGTTAATCAACCTATCCCAGTCCTCCTTTACAGTCTTGTAGTTCATGACTTTAGTTAGTTCACTGTTAGACAAACCCCTTGAATGGCATTATGTGCCATTTGATTGTTCTCCAACTTTTTTTGTCTACTGTACTAGGAGCAGTCGTGTCATGTGAAGTATATCCATTCTTGCCCAAACATCAAACCGTAGAGATCTAATATAAATCTTCATTCTCCTTTTCCAGAATACAAAGTCTATTTCATTAAATAATGGGGGTTTGTAAGAACCTTCCCCTGGTGAATAACTATACTCTGATCTTAGTTGTTGATTAAGTTTACTGAGCCTGGTACTCTGATGCCAATTGATGAACCTGAGTTGACACTAAGAGTGGGCGGGGTGAATCAGTGTATAAATTCTTCCTTATTTTTTTTCACTGCTGCCTAGAGCTGATGGAGAACTAATTTATCACACCCACACAAACATATGCAAATCTACCTCACTACCACTCAGTGGCCAGGTCTATCAGATTTGCACACCCATCCTGCAAACCATTCTACATACTTTACAGTATATAAGAAAGTAAAACAATCAACACAGAGATATTATATGGTTCTCCACCATAGTGTGTGATGGTTGGTCTATGGTGTAATGTCCAATGGGCTCTGTATTTACTCAATATACTAATTTTAGTTTCTTACAAGACAAGGATGTTAACCTGTGTTTTTCTAATATAAAACTGAGAGGGCATAACAATGCCGAGATTCAAGCTATGACTGCCAGTGTCCAGCACCCACTGAACACAATATAAAAGAGTAGTTTTTGGGGCTTATAGCAATGCCCTACAATGAAACCTAAACTAGCTAGGCATACAATTTTACCTACGCTAGCATACAATATTTTAAAACCAATAAATAGATAGGAGGTTGAGGAAATCTCACAACCAATGCTTTCGAATGGCCGGCAATATCTTTGGAGCTCTACACTGCTCTCAGGAACCTTCAATAGCTTTCAATGATGGTAGAACTTGATTCATAAAACATTTCCTGCTCATAAGGATCCATTCTCCTTCTCACAACTCTACAATCACCATTGATGTGAAATAATGGCTCTAATAACCTCTCATGAGTATTCAAAACTCCATTAATGAGTAATAGAGAGGTTAGTTGGTGACTCCAAGACTAAAAACCCTAGAATCCCCTCTTCTTTCCCCTTTTTTCTTAATTTTATTTTTTTCTTCATAATCCTAACTCCTAACACCACCCAACAAATAGAGAATCCAAAAATAAGGAAAGTGCAACTTGAACCATCTGATTTGGACATCTGATGGCCGAGTTATGGCTAAAACATTGTAAGCCAATGAGATAAATCAAAATAGCATCTTCTGAGAGGTTACTGTACACCTACGCAACATGGAGAGCCATTACTGCTGACATGTCAGAGGCGTTGTCAAGTTCCCATTGGCTGTGCAGGGAATCTGAGTTAATTTCCATTGGATCTGCAATGAAAAGGTAGGATTAGCTCTAGTCTGTCAGATTAATCAGATCACGTTAGTGCATGTCAGACTCTAAGATTGTCCAGTCCGCATTGATCGGTCGATGAAATGCCAGACCAGACATGCGATAGGTTTCACTCAGGAAGTCTATAGGGTTTTATCCGAATTGGTCATCGATTGACCAATGCAAGACTGGGCAGGTAACCGAACAATGTTCGGAAGGTCTCAATTGGAGATCGAGCAATAAATCAGACTATAGTAACTTGATGGGGCCCATAAACAGTCTCTCTCTCATCAAACTTAACCCATTTGGCAACAATTACAATACAAAGTACAACGCAGAAGGCATGTGACAGTAGGAGCTTTGTTGGGTTATTGACATGGAGGAATAGAGCGTTGCTAGGATTGAGGTGTCTCTTTAGTATAAGAGGTGGGGAGAACCTATGTGGGTATGTGGATTTGAGGGTATGGGTGTGGGTGGAGAGGGTGAAAAGGGAGGAGGGTTTGTAAGAAGTGTGTGTTTGAGAAAAGGTAGAGATCACGATAAAGACAAAGATGAAAGTATGCTTGTAGCAGGAGGATCTGATGAGGTGTTGCAAGTTTTCGTGGGTAAAAGGATGTTGATAGTTAAAGAGAGAGAGAGAGAGAGAGAGAGAGAGAGAGAGAGAGAGAGAGAGAGAGAGAGAGAGATGACGATCAGTTCTGGTTCGTAACCAGATCATGAGGTTGAAGATGGTTTACATTGAGTAAGGGTACTATTGTCATAAAAAATTTAGAATTTCTCTTGTCAGTTTTTAACCCATGATGCAGGACTGTACTATTATAAAACATTGTTTTAGGGGTAGTCCATGTAACTTTTGTCAAGAGAGGGTAGTTCTATATAGCAAACTGATTGTCATGGGGGTGTCTGAGTAAATTTCCCTTCTATTTAGGTTGAAAAGTAAAAATCACATTAAACACATGACTTAGAAATGAGCGCATGGTCCTTGTTGCATAGATTCAATAGACCAATTAATCCACATTGAACTTTTATATATAAATTATCAGTCTGGACTTTGGACTCTCGAGAGCTTAGGTGTGAGTAAGAGCTTGGATTTCTTGATATAGCAAATAAATCAATGGATCTTATTAAAAAAGAGAGTTTAGAGGAGTTGCTCCAACCTCAAGCTCACGTATGGAACCATATATTCTACTTCATAAACTCTATGTCACTAAGATGTGCAATTCAGCTAAGCATACTAGGCATTGTCCACAACCATCACCAATCCATCACCCTTTCTGAACTAGCCACGAAGCTTGCCTTCCCAAAGACGAAGACGGCTTGTTTATTCTGCCTCATGTTCTTATTGGTGCATTCTGGATTCTTTGCAATTCGAAAAGAAGGATATGTGCTAACACCATCTTCTAGGCTCCTTCTTAAGGATAACACCATGAGTATGTTACCTTTCTTGCAATCAATGTTTGATCCCATCTTGGTGACACCTTGGCATTTAATGAGTGCATTGTTTCAAGGGAATGGGCTCAAAGCATTTGAAGTTACTCATGGGATGAAATTTTTGGTACTATGCAGCTGAAGACACTGAGCTTAACAAAAACTTCAAAGA
>JAMYWD010000102.1:0-25000 GCA_028583415.1 Protea cynaroides
AGCACTACCACTGTCTATGTTTGGTGTGCATGATGTATTTTATGCCTCATTGTTGAAGACGTATATTAGAGATCCAACACAGGTTTTGACAGTGGATCCACCAGATTTGAATGAAGACCTAACGTTCGAAGTAGTGCCATTTGAGGTCACCAGTTGGAAGGTTCAACATCTTCGCAATCGTGACATCTATTATGTCAAAGTTACCTGAAGAAGCCAAGATGTAGAAGAGATAATGTGAAAATAAGAAAATACTATGCGGAAGCAATATCCTCACCTATTCGACTTGGAAGGTATGTTCAAATTTCGAGGATAAAATTTATTTAAGGGGGGAAGTTGTAAGACCCACACTCTACTAATCCGATTTAACTGTGTCGTGCCAGGTCTTCTTATCATAGCAGGCTTGAGTGGACCAACCGTATGAAGGAACCACAAGGCTAAGTAAGTGAATTGACCCAAAAATAGTGAATTCTAGTTGTGTGGTTGACCAGTCAATTGGTAAAGTGAGACCAATCAAAAACCTTGTGTGGTCAACACTTTTGAATTATGTGATCGACAGATTCTGCGACCACACAGTTGACTGCACAAACCCAGTTAAGACTCCGTGATTTGGAAATTTTTTTAAATTTTAGGAGACCTCTTTTCTAATTGAGTTGGGACTCTATATGGAGAGTTTCTCTCTATATAGAGGACGTCCCTCTACTCTCTCTTACTCTATTGAATCAATCTCAAATCGTAAACCTAAGAGAGAAAGAGAGAGGAGAAAGAAGAGAAGGATACTTGGAGAGGAAGGCTGGGAGAAGGATTTGCAGAGGAGATTTCTAACTCTCTACAACAAGCTTAACGTATGGAACTTGTCTCTATAGAGGTAGATAAGGTAGAATAGATTTGTCCAATGTTAAGTTGATGTGTGGAACACAATATTGTGATTTCGATCTTGAGGTTCTCTAAATAAATCTCAAGAAAATCATAGAGAATAGTTTAGGGTCAGAAAAAATTTCATATACACCCCAACAAGGATTTCTAACATCATCTACCCCATAAGTTTGCAAAAACATCAACAACACCCACTTAACTGACATAAATCACTTAAATTGTTAATATATAATTTTACCCTTCATATTAAAAATTAAAATTTTTAAAAATTAAATAGAATAACTAGTTTGACATTGTAATGAACCTTACATTTACTCTTTCTCTCTTTTCTTTTCACTCTCACCCAAGCCCTAAGGTTAGCCTATGTGCTCCCCTCTCTTTTTTCTCTCCCACATCGTTCTTCCCTCTCTTTTCTCTCCCCCCATCGATAATACGGTTAAATCATTAGAGTTTCACTACGTAGCAAGGACTGGTTAGTTATCAAGTACCGCAGAAAATCTTGCAATGTTTTGATTCCATGACATGCGGGCTATGAAAGGCACCATCTTTCAATTCCCAATCTTTTCCAGACACCATACTTCGTCACTGAAGGATGGAGGTTAATGCTTCATATTCACTGAAGGAATGAATCAATTTGTCATTCCATAAGAGAGATTTGGAGAAGATGGCCTGCACGAGGAGTCCTCACAATCCCACTAAAAAACTATCTTCCAATATCTTTTAATTTGGTTCAGGTAGGCTGGGATAAACAGTGGTTTAAATATTGACGATTTCTTCTTTATCTTCTCCAAGTGTTCTCATTTTCTACCCTTAAGATTAATTTTTGTTTTTCTCCAAAATAGAATATTCCTTTCGAGAGTAGGAGAGTAGAGATTAGAGCAAACCAGTTTCAGACAAGAATTCATTTCTTTGTCTATTAGATGTCTGGATTAGGTTGATTCCAAGGGCTTTTGTCACACCCCAATTCTGAATCAACCAGAATAGTGTGAGTGAACAGTCATTGAACCAACGGTTCACACCAGGATCTCAAACAGACCGTGTCCGCTCATACAAACCATTGCACATAACCACAATCAGAATATAAATAGTACAACGGAAGTCTTTAAATAAATGAACTAAGAATCTATTGATAAATTAAATAGAATATCCAATTATTCAAATCCAAACATAAAATATAATATCCTTACATCCACTTAATCCAACTGAAAATAACTGAAACAAATTAATAAAAATCCAATCAAAGGTACACGCAGAAAGGGCACTCGCATGAAGCGTCATGCTCGTCCTGTCCTGCCTGTACGTCCAACGCAGCAACACCACCATACGCCGAAGCGTTCATATAGTTGTCCATTGTGTAACCTGCATCAACATCTAAAAACAATGTATATACAGAGGGTGAGCTCACAACTTAGCTCAGCAAGACAATCACATAGTTTCACAATTTTATGCATGAGTAACAATCATTTTATGCTGTGGTCTGGTTTAAATTTACAATGTGCTATAGAAAGGTTTGGTGGCCCTCGCACCTCTATACACGAGTGTGTGGCACAACATGGATCACACCCCCACCTGCCCACATGCACCCATCATGGAATAGAGATACAACTAAGATATCCCCATACCTCCCCTGATGTTCTACCCTACCAGTACCTAAGCCCCTACTGGCCAGGGCTTGCAAACTGGGCTCGCAACTAACCAATCCTACATGTCATCAATGTATGCTCTATCCCAGCACAGCCGTCTACGGCATAGAGATAGAGCTATGGCATTCCCACACCTCCCCTGATGCCCTATCCGCAACTAACCCACTAGGATAGAAACATAACGTAGGTAGACCCTATCCCAACATAACTCCCTACGGCATAGAGATAGAGCTAAAGCATCGTGGACAAGCCAGCGTCAACCTCGGAGACCACAGTGCCACATAACCATGGCCAGGCCAGCATCAACATCGGAGACCACCGTACCACGACCTTCCCCTGATGCCCCACCCGTACCAAGCATGTTAAGACAGAATACTACAAAAAGTGCTAGTGTGAGGAGCGATCCCAGGCCCATGCCCCACTCCACCCACTAACGAAAACAATCACATGCCTAACAATCACATCCTATCATGAATGAACAATAATAATAACTGAAAGTAAAGGATGGCATGTGAATATGCACAAACAACACATCATATATATTCAGGTTATTAACAACGATTTACTGTCCATTAATTATTAGGTTTAGGTCAGATTCCCTTACCTGACGCTCGTTTGTTAGCTTGCTCCATGTCGCAAGATCCAAACGTGCTTTCACAAAGTCCTACAATATTATTAGGGTTTCATTAGAATAGTTTTCTTAGGGTTTCATGTTGGTCGGAAACCAACAAAGTCCAAAACCAGCCTTTCAGAGCTGACCGGTCGCAACATACCGGTTGCAGCTCTGTGAGCAAACTAGCAACCGGTATGGTCGATCGGTATGCCTCTAGAAGACCATACACTTGGTTTTTCAACTGTTGTTGATCAATTTCCTTGGATTTTCAGGGTTTCTCCTATCCATTCTAAGTCTAATCTTTGAGTTAGAGTTATCCCCAACTCATTCAAGTCTTATTTCGATGAATATCATCTCGGAACTCGAATCTAAGGTTTGACGGCAACTTAGGGTTTTAAGGTCCAGTTAGGGTTTTAGATCAATACCTACTTTGTATGGTATTGATCCATCCCTATAACTGCCATAGGGTAAGAAGAATGATTAAAACACTTACCTTTGACTGGTGTAACGTGAGCGTCATCGAATGGTAATGGCGGCACCTTCTTCTTCTTCCTGGCTTCCTCTCCTTTCCAACCTCCTTCTCCTCTCTAGGGTTTGAGAGAGACAATGGAAAGGATTTGAGGAGGTTTAAGGGTGTATTTATAAGCTAAAATTAGGGTTTAGTAACCCTAATAGGATTAAGAAAGTCTTAAGATTCAAAATCAAGAAAGTGGGACCCTTAGAAGTCAATTTCTGGATCTCCACACTCAGCTGCGCAGAGCTGACCGGTCGATCGGTACCATCGACCGGTCAACATAAAATCATGTTGATTTGATCGTCTTTGGTCCGATTTCGTACCTGTTTGTCATCCGCTCATCCCGTATGACCCGGTGATGATCGGAAGACCTGCTACGACACAAAACCAAGGTTTAGACCGGGTTTACGGAGTGCGGGTCTTACAACTCCCCCACCCTTAAAAGAAATTTCGTCCCGAAATTTGCATGTAGATCTTACAACTTTCATGACCATGAACAACTCCAGCAAATTGCTTTAGATAATTTCAAGAACTCAGGTCCTCCATGATTCTTTCTAAGACTCTGGATTTTATCATGCGAATCCATCAGAAACCATTTGTAATTTGGGAAACGGAGTTTTTCCCTAACTGAAACACCCGAAAATCAGAAACCTGAAAGCTCACTTTGTTCTTCCTATTCCTTTCTGATACTCTTTAGATTCTGTGAGTTTTTCCCAAATGTTCCCAAAATGCAAAGGTACTCCTTTTTCGAATCGACTGATTCCAGAGCAGTAGAATAAGAAGGAAAAAAGAAGAGGAAAGAAGAAGAAGGGTAAAATTATCTTTTACCTTTACTCTAAGGGCAATATTGTCCATTAAAGGTTCCACCTTAGCTGACATCAGCAATTAACTGGAATCTTTAGATGGAGCGAGCCTTTTTTATTTGCAGAACAAAGTTTTTGGGTGGCAACTGATGTTTTTGCAATCTTGTGGGTGTAGATGATATTAACAATCCTTGTTGGTGTGTATATGAAAATTTTCCTTAGGGTTAATTGTTAATGAGAAACTGTGATTAAAGGCTATAGGACGACCAAAGGACGAACCCTAGTGATGAGCCAAGAAATCGTCTAAGGAAGAATATGGATTGAAAGACAAAATTGATCAAACTTTGTGTGGTCGCATCACTGGTCGACCATAGTACGACTAGAGAGTTCACCACAATTATTTGAGAAAATTTCAGAGTTTGTGTTGTCATACCCCAATTCTGGTCTAACCAGAATAGTGTGATGAACCATCAATAAACCAATGATTCAACCAGAATCTTGTATAGGTCATACCCACCATATCAAACCACACACACATTCCACAGTAATAATCAGAGGTAATAAATAAAGAAGCGAAAGTCTTACAGATAATGAACTAAGAGTCTAACAGTGATAAATAAGTATTTAATCTAATTATCTCCAAACCACAAGACATAAAAATAAATAATCAATTACATATCTAATGTTCAAATTATAACTAAACTTAAGCAAAAACACATTGGTTGCACTCGCATGATGAATCATGCACATCTTCTTCGGCTCCTATGTCCATTGCAGCAATGTGTCCATACGTCGACGCATTCATATATTTTTCAATAGAAGGTCCTGCATCATCAACTAAAAATATTCGACGTCGAAAGGGTGAGCACACATCACGGCTCAGTGAGCAAACAAAACAATGTAACAAACATATGCATGCATTCAATTTATATCTTTGGTCTGGTTTTTAAGTTTGCAATGTGCTATAGAAAAGTTTGGTGGCCCCCACACCTCTATACACGATTGTGTGAATCCGTCCAATGGATCAAACACCATTGTCGTCCCACATGCACCCACCATGGAATAGAGATAGAGCTAAAGTGTCTGGATCAAATACTGTCAACACTTCCCTTGATGCCCTACCCATACCAACACGTAAGCCCCTATTGGCGAGGGCTTGCAAACTGGTATGGATAGGGCATCAAGGGAAGTGTTGGTAGTGCTTGATGCGGACACTTTAATCTATCTCTATTCTATGGTGGGTGCATGTGGGACGACAATGGTGTTTGATCCATTGAGCAGATTCATACACTCATGTATAGTAATGCGGGGGCCACCAAACCTTTCTATAGCACATTGCAAACTTAAAACCAGACCAAAGATATGAATTGAATGTATGCATATGTTTGTTGCATTATTTTGTTTGCTCACTGAGCCATGATGTGTGCTCACCCTTTCGACGTCGAATATTTTTAGTTGATGATGCAGGACCTACTGTTGAAAAATATATGAATGCACCTACGTATGGACACATTGCTGGGATGGACGTAGAAGCTAAAGAAGATGCGCCTGATTCATCATGCGAGTGCAACGAATGTATTTTTTCTTAATTTTAATTATAATTTGAACATCAGATATGTAATTGATTATTTATTTTTATGTCTTGTGGTTTGGAGATAATTGGATTAAATACTTATTTATCATTGTTAGAGTCTCAGTTCATTATCTGTAAGACTTTCATTTATTTGTTTATTACCTCTGATTATTACTGTGCAATGTGTGTGGTTTGATATGGTGGGTACAACCTATACGAGATCCTAGTTAAACCATTGGTTTATTGGCGGTTCATTACACTATTCTGGTTAGACCAGAATTGGGGTGTGACAACTTGATATCTAAACATCTCAGGTTCTACCCATTGACCTAACTACTTCCACATGAGTTATGAACTGAGTTAGGATAAAAAATTAAAAACTGTAATAAGAACACACCATAAGCACCTATATTGTATGAGACATAAACTAAGAAAGAGAATAATGCACATATATAAATGAGAAACCAATTATATATATATATATATATACATATCCAAATGGGAGTAAGACAAGCTACATCCGAATCAGAGTACAGTCCACAATTCAAACAGTTACTCTGTATAATAAAAATGGAAAATGAAATAAATGATATCATGGAGCTAGAGGTGCTGGAAGAGGAGGTGCCTCACGATCTCTATCATAGTCCTCAACATATACTCTCTCGAGCCAGGCCACCTAAGTCTGAGTCGCTTAGAGACTAGCTGTCAGATCTACTACCCGCTGGTTTGTAGAGCGCTGGACATCTAGAAGCTCTCCTACTCTCCAATCAGTCATGCCCTGAGCCTCTCGAATCTCAAGTAATAGCCCCATCGTATCATCTGGTGGTGATTGTGAAGGGTCAGCTGAATGAGAAGCCCAAGAAGGGCCAGCTCCAGTAGAATGCTGTGGTGATGGAGGAGGGATGGCATCCATATCGATGTATATTCTATCATCATCACTCACGTGTGCATCTGCTGCTTCCTTTGCTACTGCTGCTGTTGCGGCCTCTGCATCTGCTGCCGCTACTCTAGTGAGAAGACGTCTCATAGCATTCCTTTCATCATCACTGACCTGTATCTCTCTCATGCCCATCCTGCTGATGGCCTCCCAATCAAGGTCAACTGAGAAGGTTTTCTCAAGGATCCTCTCATCCACTAGGTCCACCTGTAGACGAGAGAGTAGGGTGGAGATCAGCTGGCCATAGAGAAAGTTACCTCTCGAGTCAGGCAACGTAGCTTTGTGCATAGTCCAAAGAATAATATATGGGAGGCAGACAGGCTGCCTAGTACAAATACAGTACAGCAGGTACTGGGTCAGCTGTGAGACCATCTCGTAATGTCCACCCTGGGGAATAAGATTATGCTGGATAATCTTGCAGTAGACCCATGGCTCTGGACGTAGGTTGACTGCTTTCATCTCCCAGCAGTCATCCCGAAGAATTTGGTTATCTATTTCTGCATGCACTTATGTAGACAGAAACTATGGCTCCCTGGGTGCACAGTAAACCAACTAACCATAATTTGAGATGCCTAGGAGATCAGCCAACTCCTGACAGTTAAAAGAGATCGGAACCCCTTTCACCCAGCTGGTGATCCGAAGCTCTCTACCCCTGTCAACATCCTCTAGGTCACCCTCTACCTGTAGGTGACAGTAGAACTGCTTGACCAAGTCCGAACGAGTGCAAGCCTAGTACAGAATCAATGGAAGCCAGTCCATATCTCCAAATGCCCTCTCCACATTAAACAGGGCTAAGTGGGCTAAGTTCACACACTGACCCCCTTCCACTTTCTTTCGATTAAACCAAGGGTATTGTGTTTCTGCTTCCATGGACCTGAAGCAACGTGGGTCATGAACTCGAGGAACCTTAGTGCGAACTACGATAATTGCAAGAGATGAAAATAAGAAAAACAAGTTAGATAAATTTGAAAATTTGACAGCATAATGACGTAAAGTGGGCAAAAGCCTCACTTTTTACCCAAACATTTGGACAGGAGGACTTACATAGGTCCCAAACCATCCTGCAAGGCTCATATAATTGGAAAATTAAACTAGGTAGGTCAAATTTGAAGAAATTTTGACAATTGGGAAAAAACCCCCAAATTAGGTCAAAAATGAGAATTTTCAAGTTTCTATTAAACTAACCGATGAAACTCGAATTTTCTTGAGGGCTTTCATTCATTGGGTAGCCAATAGCAATAACTCCCAATAAAAATCAAATTTTTACGGTCAAAAAATATTAATTTGAAGAAAACCCTATAAATGGAGCAAAACCTAGATATGAAAGCTTAAAAATGGTGAAAAGTAGAGAACATACTCAAGGAATGGAATAGAGATCGTGGATCGATGGAAAAATCACCAAGTTTGTACGGTAGACACTGTAGCAACTCAGTGGTGGTGAGTTGAGTTGTGACCGTAGGAAAGGAAAGGAGAATGAGAGGGAAAAATCTAGAAAACAGGTTTAAAAACCTGATTTTGAACTGTACGGTCTCACAATTTGACCAAAACCATCGACCGTATGATCGACCATAGGGTCTCGGTAAGTTGCAAGGATTTTGAAGGTCACACCTGTGGTCGCACAACATGCGACCATATGCCATCGACCGTATGACTGACTGTTGTCTGCATTTTGATTCTGTCTGAACTTTTGCCTATTAATTTTATTCTTCTCTCGCTTTCCATTGTGAGACTAACCCAATACTACCATTCTATTTTGTCTCACATGTGTAGCTTTGCGAATAACATACTTCCCAAGAGTTTAAATGGTTGGGCACAGAGTAAGCAGAAGGAGACAAAATGCAAACCCATCTCCACCACCTATGGAGACTAATGACAATGAAGGTCAGCAAGGACAGGAAGGAAATATTTGAGCTCAAAATGCTACACCTCAGAATGTTCACACCCAAGCCAACCCGCATCACCTACGGATTTGGCTACTGTGGTAATGAATTTGGCATAGGTACTGGTATAGATAGAGCATCAGGGGAGGTACGGGGATATCTTAGCTCTATCTCTATTCCATGATGGGTGCATGTGGGCCAATGGGGGTGTGATCCATGAGGTGCCACACACTCGTGTATAGAGGTGCGGGGGCTACCAAACCTTTCTATAGCACATTGCAAACTTAAACCAGACCACAGCATAAAATTGATTGTTATTCATGCATAATATTGTGAAACTGTCTGATTGTCTTACTGAGCTAAGTTGTGAGCTCACCCTTTGTATATACATTGTTTTAGATGTTGATGCAGGTTACACAGTGGACGATTATATGAATGCTCTGGCGTATGGTGATGTTGCTGCTCTGGGTGTACAGGCAGGAGAGGACGAGCATGACGCTTCATGCGAGTGCCCTTTCTGCGTGTACCTTTGATTTGATTTTTATTTATTTTCAGTTATTTTCAGTTGGATTAAGTGGATGTAAGGATATTATATTTTTATGTTTGAATTTGAATAATTTGATATTTTATCTAAATTTATCAATAAATTCTCAGTTCATTTTATTAAAAGACTTTGCTGTACTATTTATATTCTGATTGTGGTTATGTGCAATGGTTTGTATGAGTGGACACGGTCTATTCGAGATCCTGGTGTGAATCGTTGGTTCAATGACGGTTTACTCACACCATTCTGGTTGGATCAGAATTGGGGTGTGACATTATGTCTCTCTCACATTATAGCTTGGTTACGAACCGACTTTGAAGCTAGTCAACTCGGAATAATACATCTTGAGTAGTAACGACATTTATACTTCTGGGCCAGTTATGTTAGTGTTCCTCTTGTCATTCTATCCAACTTGTCACCAAGCTAACAAACTTTTTATGCCCATGGGAACAATCTCAACCAGCTGGCATCGGGGTAAACTACCCCAATCACCTATCTATCTTTCTTTTCTCTAGGGTTCCGGTTAAAAAACTTAAGAACAACGCGCGCAAACTCTGAATGGCTCAGTAGTGGTTCTTTGTTCTGTAATAAAAGGACATGATAGTTCTCACCTTTAATATAAAGTAGGCGAATTTATTTCATTCGCCAAGAAAATGAAGGCATGTTCATGGAACCAACCGAACAAGATGAAGACTAGATTTTCCCAACAACCTAATGGGCTTACTAATAGGGCTCTCCATGGAAGACAAAATCACCCTTCGATGGGGCTCAGAGGGAAAAAGCAAGCCTCTTTTCTGGCTGACTTACAGTCGGGAGGCCAAGGGAGGCAATTGGTCTGCTCGTCGCACACTATTAGCCGCTAATCGCTAGCTGTCAACTGTCTGTTCCTCTCTATCGGTCTCTCCTTTCTCAATGAGACTCGGTCTTCCTGCCTAGTCAACTGGTCAATCCCTCAGTGATGGGATAGGCTGGCAAGCAGTTAATTGATATATGGAAGGAGTTCCCCTTCCTTAATTATATATATATATATATATATACACACACACACACATATTGTTTTTCCTTTTCATTATATGCATTATGGTCTTGCTAATTTTTTGTCTCAAATAACAATGTACTTAGAATGTGTTTTTATTACAGCTTTTATTTTTTTCCTAATTCAGTTCATGGACCCTTGTGGATGTATTCAGGTTTGTTTGGCAGAGCATTAGTGCTCTGATACTAAGTTGTCACACCCCAATTCTGGACGAACTAGAAGTGTAATGAACCATCATGAGAACCAACAGTTCAAGCCAAGATCTTGTAATGATCGGACCAACCATCCAAACCAAATACACATTCTACAACATAATTAGAGATAATAAAATAAATAGCGAAAGACTTATTATTAATGAACTAAAATCTAACATGATAAATAGTTAAATAATCCAGTTATCTCCAAACAAACCAAAACATAATTAATAATCTATTACCAGTTTCCCATAATCAAAATATGACATAAACTAAGAATAAAGGCATTGGAAATACTCGCATGTAGAGTCGTGCTCATCTTCTACAGTCTATGTATCCATCGTCGTCATGTGTCCATAAGATGATGCCTCCATATAGTCTTCCATAGTAGACCTACATCATCAACTAAAAATATTTCACGTCGAGGGGTGAGCACACATCACCGGTCACTGAGTAAATAAAATAAAGCGTAAACATATGCATGCATTCAATTTATATATTTGGTCTGGTTTAAGTTTGCAACTGTGCTATAGAAAGGATTGGGGGTCATCGTACCTCTATACACCAGTGTGTGACTCTGTCCAATGGATCAAACACCATTACTGTCCCACATGCACCCACTATGGAATAGAGATAGAGCTAAAGTATCTAGATCACACACTGTCAATCTTTCCCCTGATGCCCTACCCATACCAGCACATATGCCTCTACAAACAAGGGCTTGCAAGTTGGGCTCGTAACTAACCAATCTTAAATGTCATCCAGATATATCTAAGGCCTTACCCTAGCATCCCTCAATACGTGCATAGAGATAGAGCTAGGGTTCCTCGGCAGAGTCAAAGACCACATGGTCCGCGAACACCCCCGTGAATCCCTATGATGTACTAGTTCCACTAAGGTAACAATCATACGACGATGTCAATGTAATGCATGGTTTAGGGATCACACACCCCTCCCCACATAGCATACCAACCACACTCACAAACACATGCTTATTCATAGCATCATCTACAATAGAGTAAAATAATAAAATAAATATGCATGAATAGGAATAGCAGTAATATTGGATGACCTGTGAGATGCACATTAAAAATCATACAAGCATGACATTAATCATTCCATTGGACAAATAAAAGAAATAATGGCTTGTTATTATCCAATTAGTTTAGGTCTTGTTTCCTCACCTTTGATCGTAGTATCGATTTCTTCCAAGCTTTGGAGGATAACTTACTATTTGACAACCTAGATAATTTATGAATTTAGATTAGGGTTTGATGGTATTAGGTTACAATAGTTTAAAATCTAGTTTGGCCCCAAAATAGGCTTTCTACAACTGAATGGTTGATGCAGTGGTCGTAGATATATGTCAACCATACATTATGTGGTCGGCTCTGTGGTCGTGCATCATGCTTCCACTCATGTAACCACACAACTCTAGTTAACTTCCTAAGAGCTTGTGGTCGACTCATTGGTCACCTTGTGGTTGACCAATAATGCGACTACGCAATTTACTGATTGTGTTTGTAGGTCTTTCTCAGTCTAACCTTTGGTTCATGTAAGACCCGTACTCCATGAACCCGATATAAACCTTGAATTTATGTCGTAGCAGGTCTTTCAATCATCACCGGGCCAGACGGGACGAGCAGATGACAAACAGGTACGAAACGGACCAATCAGACCAAATTAAGTATGAATTAATTCATACCGGTCGATGGTACCGGTCGACTGGTATGGCATGCGCAGCAGACCACTTAGATCCGAAAACAGATCTCTGTGGGTCCCACTTTCCAAATTTTAAACCGAAGGGCTTTCCTAATGGTAGGAGGCTTCCTAAACCTAAACCTAGCCTATATAAACCCCTCTAAACCTCCTAAAACTTCTTCCATGATCCTCACAAACCCTAGAAAGGAGAAAGAGGCTGAAGAAGGAGAAGAAGCTAGGAAGGAGAGGGAAGAGCCGCCATTGTCGCTCGATGAAGAACAAGTTACCGCAAGTCAACGGTAAGTGCTCAAACCTTCCTCTACCATAAGTATTCTAGAATGGTTAATTGTAGTTGGATCAATACCATGCAAAGCAAGGTATTGATCTAAACCTTATTTTCCCGTCAAACCCTAATCTAGTCGGTAAACCCTAGATTCAAGTTCTAGGTTAAGACCATCGAAACTAGGACTTGAATGGAGTTGAAAACAACTCTAACTCAATGCTCAGACCTAGAATGTGTAGGAAAAACCCTAGGATCAATAGGGGGACCGACGAAAGTCGAGAAACTGGACGTATGGTCTTTCGGAGACATATCGATCGACCATACCGGTCGCACTATATGCGACCGGTACTGTGACCGGTAACTCTCGGGGACTGGTCTATGGGGACCGGTCGACCATACCGGTCGCAGGTTTCCCCATAGTGCTGCGATCGATACTGTGACCGGTCAGCTCTGTGAGATGTGTTTGTAATCTCGTTGGTTTTTCGACCAACGTAAACCCTAAGAGAACTATTCTAACTAAACCCTAATATTGTGTAGGACCTTGTGATAGCACGTTTGGATCTTGCGACGTAGAGAAAGCTATCAAACAAGCGTCAGGTAAGGGAATCGGAACTAAACCCTATAATAGTAAACTGTTGATAATAATTATGATTCTGTAGATTGATGTTTGTGCATTCTCGCATGTCATCTTTTACTTTCAGTTATTATTATTGTTCATGCATACTTGCTATGCTAGGTTGTGACTGTTAGGCATGTGATTGTTTTTGTTGGTGTGTGGAATGGAAAGGGCCTGGAGTCTGGGATCATTCCTCACACTAGCACCTTTTCGTATCATTCTGTCTTAGCATGCTTGGTGCGGGTAGGGTATCAGGGGAAGGAAGTGGCACTGTGGTCTCCGGCCTAGCCACTAGACTCTAGCTCTATCTCTATGTCATAGGGAGCTGTACTGGGATAGGGCCTACTGTGATGACATATAGGATTGGTTAGTTACGAGCCCAGTTTGCAAGCCCTCGCCAATAGGGGCTTACGTGTTGGTATGGGTAGAGTATTAGGGGAGGTGTTGGCGGTGTTTGATCCAGACGCCTTAGCTCTATCTCTATTCCATGATAGGGTGCATGTGGGACAGCAGTGGTGTTTGATCCATTGGGCGGCTTCACACACTCGTGTATAGAGGTGCGGTGGCAGCCAATCCTTTCTATAGTACATTGCAAACTTAAAACCAGACCATAATGTGAATGTTACTCATGCATATGTTTGTTGCATTGTCTGATTGTCTTACTAAGCTAAGTTGTGATCTCACCCTTGTATATATACATGTTTTTAGATGTTGATGCAGGTAACACAGTGGAGGATTACGTGGACGCTCCAGTGTATGGAGGCGTGGCTGCCCTGGACGTGCAAGCAGGAAAGGACGAGCATGATGCTTCATGCGAGTGTCCTTTCTGTGTGTACCTTTAGGATTTGATTTTAATTTATTCTATTTATTTTCGATTAGAAATACAGTGATGTAAAGATATTTATTTAAGTTTTGGGAATTTGAATAATTGAATATTTTATTTAAATTATCAATAGATTACTCAATTCATTTTATTTAGAAAAAATATCATCTAACCCCCAAAAACTATGTCAAATTCGATCTACTACCCAATGGTTTCCAGATATTCTAACCGGCCCCATTTAACTGACAGAATGGACTGAACATATGAATAGACATTTCTACCCTTTCTATTTCAAACTTTAAAACATTAAAATGAGATAAAGTTACTAATTTGTCCTTTCTTTAAAACATTAAAATAAAACTTTAAAACATTAAAATAAAACATTGAGTTATGGGAATAGTTAAGAATTTTGGCCGGAATATTTTGGATTTTAGCTAACCCGAAACGATATTGGGTATCGACCATAATTTCAAATTTCGGCCAAAATTTCTGATTTTAGCCGAAATTTTTTATTTCGGCCGAAATGTTTCGATTTTTGGTCTATACGAAACGAGATGTGCTCTTGGTACCAAAAATACAAAAATTCGGCTAAAATTTCAGTTTCGACCATATTTTCGATCAAAAAATATGGTCGAAACTCGGTGACATGCTCTGGGTAAAATAAGATGTGAAACCCATCTCTAGAAAATGATTTCACTGGATATAGACCATGATGAGATTTACAGGGAGGATACACGTTCTATAGCTCTCCTCTGCCTTCTTGTCCTCTGCTTCATCGCTGTATACTCTGTCTCTTCTACTTCCCTCTACTACGACGAGCAGGAATCTCTATATCAAGTGTTGGATTCAATCAACTCCAGCATCGATTGGCAATCTCTCTTCCCTGACGACCTCTGCAACTCAGCTCCTCATGGCATCGTCTGTGACTATTTCTCAGACAAAAATGGAACCATTACGCCTCACATCACAGAGCTCAACTTCGGTTACGTTTCACATTTCTCTCCTAACCCTCCTTGCACTTTTAATTCCATGCTTTCCCCTCGACTCTCCTCCTTCATCTATCTCCGCAAGCTTTTCTTCTACAGATGTTTCACAGAAACCCAGGTTTCTTTCCCTGGGTTCCTCTCAACCTTGGGTTCTACCTTAGAAGAACTTGTGTTCATCGAAAATTCATCTACGGACGGGACTTTGACTGGAAAGCTCGGCAATTTCAAGCATCTCAGGAGGTTTATTCTCACCGAAACTAGCGTTTCTGGAGAAATTCTGAATTCAGCTCCTCTGGTTTTCCAACAAAAATTGCAGGGAACACCTTCAGCAATGACAGATACTCATCTGTCGGTCGAGCAATCGTGAATTCAGCTACCAATGACACTTCCACCAAGTACCGATTTCCTTTTACGATCACATCTAGGTATTCATAATCTCCAGTTAGAAATTGCCCAATTTTCTCCCATTTCGATTAGAGACCTGCATCAAGACCTCTCTGGCTTAATCGACTCATCAACGGACATTTCAGACTCGGTAACGAATCCATTCCGAGAGATTTGATAGCTATTCTTAGGTACAAAACAAGTGCTTCTTCATCTTCCTTCAAACAAAACCATTCTCTGCAACTCACCGTCGTTGGGTTTTAGGTAAAGATGTGTTTTAGTTTGGGGGCATTACGGTCTTTTACCTTTGGAATAAGGGCAATATTGTCATAATATTTGCAACTAACGGAACTCTAATAACAGGTGGGGTCTCTTTGACTAACGGTGGAAAATTTTTGGGAGGTAGATGAGACATTTGGAAACTTTTTGGGTGGTAGATGAGACTTTTGATATTTTTAGGGGTTAGATCGAATTTGACATAGTTTTTGGGGGTTAGATGAAATTTTTTCTTTTATTTAAGACTTCCGCTGTATTTATTATATTCTGACTGTGGTTATGTGCAATGGTTTGTATGAGTGGACACGGTCTTATTGAGATCCTGGTGTGAACCGTTAGTTCAGTGACGGTTCACTCATACTTCTGGTTCAGTCAGAATTGGGGTGTGACAAGTTGGTATCAGAGCTCTTAGGCTCTATCCAACAGACCATATTTGCACTTAACTAAGTCGATGAACTAAGATAGGAAGAATTAAAAACTTTAATAAAAACCCACCTTAAGCACTTGTTTGATGTCTGAGACTAAATATGAAAGAGCATAATGTACAATACTAAAGGTGAAATTGATAAACAGTCATGCTTTAGATAGGAACCTAAATGACAAGTGAGAAAAATCATAAACTTCCACCAAATTAAAAAGAAAACTGTATCAAGAGTATAATATAGAACATCCGAAGAGCTAGATAGATTTATATAGGATGCGGTGCATTATTGACTTACTCTTATGATTATAGAGGATGCACATACCTGATTCTAATTCTCGTACCTTGACGGAATACCTTTTTGATTCAACCTGTCAATTGGAGTTATAGATGTTATTTCTTTAGAATTAGTCCTGATTATACCAATCTAAGCTACTCCTATGATCGACACCATGAATAGAGATATGAACCGAATGAACATTTACAGGTTTAATCATTCTGAATGTACATCTTTTTGATTTTATACCTGATTTACTGATGTACCAAAACTTCTCCAGATTTACTCCTGTAGTGCCTTGACTAATGGCACTATATACTCGATAGAACCTGTAACCATGAGGTTAAGAAGTGTAAAACCTCTATTTTCATATATTTGGACCACCGTGCAACTTAACGACCTTTGGATGCCGGTTGGATTACCATAGATTTACTCCTGATCCTTTAAACCTAAGTTCACTAGATAAAACAAGTGTTCTTCATCATACTGAATTGAAAGAAGGAAATGAATCACTTTTGGATAAACATTCTGATTCTTATATTCCTTGACATCCGTTGATAGAGATACTTAGTTAATAAGGGAATTATTGGAAGGGAGATGATTAAATTCAGATTAGATTCTATAGCCAAGAAACCTTAGATGAAGTAATGAAGGATCTGTTCGAGATTGCTGAAATAGAGAAGAACTTCCGTCTGATGACTTGTACGGAGGATGAGAAGGTGTTGTTTTCTACACACATGCTCAAGGAAGATGCAAATGCCTGGTGGAATTCTACCCGGTCATACTTAGAGGTAAAGCACACTCAAATCGATTGGGGAATATTCAAAGGAGCTTTCTTCGATAAATACTTTTCGAAGAGCTTTAGAGATCAAATGGAGAAGGAATTCCTCAATTTGCAGCAATCCCAGTCGACGGTTGATGCATACCAGCAGAGATATGAAGAGCTATTTTTCTTCGCTCGAGCAAGCATGCAAGAAGAAGAAACCAAGACCCGTAGGGTCACCATGGGATTATGAGGAAGTATCCAAGAGTACGTCTTGGGTTTGAAAAAGAAGATATATTATGAGGTTGTACAGATTGCTAGGGTAATTGAATCCAGTCAAAGAGACAGTTTCTTTACTCAGAACAGGGGACTGAAGAGGCCTGCTACTGAGACTTCAGGTGGAGGCAATACTAGACCATTCCGCCCATACAGGGCTCAGTCTACTGTGGTGCTTGCAAGGAACACTACTGCACCACCACCATCACAATTAGCTGGACAGAACCCAAATGTTAAATGTTTCAACTGCCAGCAATTGGGTCATTATGCGAGGACCTGTACTCTACCCAAGAAGCAACTGCCGCAGCAAGGAAAGGTATTCGTAGTCACCACTGAAGAGGCAGCCGCATCACCTGATGTGGTTACTGGTATGATTCTATCCCTTCCTATTTGTTTTACTGTTGTTGTGTTTGAGCATGTAGAACCAAGGGATAATTAAATTTCAGGGACTGTAAATATAGCTGGTATACCTACCAGAGTACTCTTTGACTCTGAGGCCACGCACTCCTTCGTTTCTATTTCTTTTGGGAAGCAAATGGAATTACCTGTCAAGTGTTTGAACCCAAGCTTGATAGTTCGCTCTCCATTGGGAGTCGAAGTGGCATTGAATGAATACTATGGGCCGTGTACAGTCAGTATCGAGGGCCGAAACCTAGAAGCAAATCTGGTTCTACTCGAGATGGCAGACTTTGACGTCATCTTGGGAATGGATTGGCTAGGCCATCATTCGGCTAGCTTATTATGTGGTGAAAGGAAACTTGTGCTTAAAGATGAGAAAGGGAAATAGTTTAGCTTCACTGGGACCAAATTACCTAGGAAGCGGAAGTTGATCCTCTCCGCCCTAAAAGCTAAGAGATGCTTAGAGAAGGGAGGAGTGGGGTACTTAGTGTCTGTGGTCGACATAACTGCTGAGGTGCCAAAGATGGAAGATCTAGATGTGGTACGAGAGTTTCTAGATGTATTTCCAGAAGATCTCCCGGGTCTGCCTCCAGACAGGGCTACAGAGTTCGTGATAGACCTTATGCCAGGGTCAGCGCCGGTGTCTAAAGCACCATACAGGATGGCCCCTACAGAATTAAAGGAGTTGAAAACCCAATTACAAGAACTATTAGATAAGGGTTTTATACAACCAAGCATATCGCCATGGGGAGCACCTGTATTGTTCGTCAAGAAGAAGGACGGTAGTGTACGGCTATGTATCGACTACCGAGAGCTAAATAAGTTAACCATCAAGAACCGATATCCGTTGCCTAGGATCGATGATCTGTTCGATCAGTTGTAGGGTGCAAAGGTTTTCTCAAAGATTGGTCTCAGATTAGGGTATCATCAATTGAAGATCAAGGCCTCAGATATTCTAAAGACTGCTTTCAGAACAAGGTATGGGCATTATGAGTTCCTAGTAATGTCATTCGGGTTGACTAATGCTCCAGCATCGTTCATGGAACTGATGAACCGAGTGTTTCATGACATGTTGGACACTTCGGTCATCGTATTCATTGACGACATATTGGTCTACTCGCAAGACAGGGAGACTCATGCGACACATTTGAGAGCAGCCCTACAACGGCTGAGAAGAGAAGCTTTACGCCAAATACAAGAAATGTGAATTTTGGCTGAAGGAAGTGGCCTTCTTGGGTCACGTAGTATCTGCAGACGGTAGCAAGGTAGATCCAAGCAAGATCGCAGCTATAGTAGGATGGGACGCACCGAAATCAGTTGTGGAGATTCGTAGTTTCCTTGGATTGGCTGGTTACTATAGAAGATTTGTGGAAGACTACTCAAGGATTGCCGTTCCACTTATCAGACTAACCAAGAAAGGGAAAAAGTTCACATGGACAGATGAGTGTGAAAAGTGCTTTCAGACTTTGAAGTCAAGACTAGTCTCTGCACCCATCTTGACCATCCCAGCACCAGGTTTACCATTTACCCTATATACCGATGCCTCAGGGTTGGGTCTGGGATGTGTGTTGATGCAAGGAGAACAAGTGATTGCCTACGCATCAAGACAGTTAAAAGAGCATGAGAAAAATTATCCTACACATGATTTGGAGTTAGCAGCGGTTATACATGCAATCAAGACTTAGAGACACTACCTTTACGGTAAAAATTTCAGATTAAATCGGATCACAAGAGCTTAACTTACCTTTTCACTTAGAAGGACCTGAATATGAGACAGAGGAGATGGCTGGAATTATTGAAAGATTATGATTGTGACATCCAGTACCATCTGGGTAAGGCAAATGTTGTGGCTGATGCCTTAAGCCGAAAGTGGGCATCGAAGCCTGAGGCAGGACCTAGTACAAATGCTGCATTGTGTGCTGGAGCTTCAAGCTCAACAGAAAATGATGAAGAGTATCTATTAGAAACTGCATGAGATCCAGTGGAACAGGGCTTAATTCATAAGTTCACATTGATGTTCGTAGCCTTGAAGTTCTCATCGGATCTCATAGATGAGGTCAAAGTAGCAATCCTACAGGATCCACACCTCAAGACTATGCATAAAGATCTGGAGAAGGGTAAAAGCAATCCTGACTTTACCCTGGATTCAGACAAGGTACTCAGATATCGTGGACGATTATGTATACCTAAGAGTGAGAACTCAAATATCAGAGATCGAGTTATGACAGAGGCTCATTACACCCCATATTCGGTACATCCAGGAAGCACCAAGATGTACCAGGATTTAAGAAGATTGTATTGGTGGAGGGGTATGAAAGCGGATGTAGCTCGGTTTGTATTCCAATGTTTGAATTGCCAGCAAGTTAAAGCTGAAAGGCAGAGACCCACAGGTTTGCTACAACCACTACCGGAGCCAGCATGGAAGTGGGATTGTATCACAATGGATTTCGTCACTGGTCTACCCTTGACACCAAGGTCAGTGGATGCAGTATGGGTTATAGTCGATCGACTTACCAAGACAGCTCGATTCATCGCTATCAGACCTCAGTATACCATGGAGAAGCTGGCCAAGTTATATGTGGATAATATAGTCAGACTTCATGGCGTCCCAAAAAGTATAGTGTCTGACAGAGATCCCCGTTTTACATCAAAGTTCTGGGTAGGATTACAGAAAGCTATGGGAACCAAGTTGAAGTTTAGTATAGCTTTTCATCCTCAAACAGACGGGCAGTCAGAAAGAACTATTCAAATCTCAGAAGATATGCTCAGAGCGTGTGCTCTAGATTTCAAAGGAACTTGGGACGAGAAGCTATCACTCATCGAGTTTGCTTATAACAACAGTTACCAGGCTACGATTCAAATGGCTCCATATGAAGCACTCTATGGGAAGAAATGTCATACACCTCTGTTATGGAATGAGGTGGGAGAGAGAAGGATTGTAGGACCAGAGTTCGTCGAAGAAACTTGTCGAGTGATTGATCAAATCGAGGAAAGAGTGAAGACAGCTCAAGTTCGACAAAAACACTATGTTGATAACCGACGTCGAGATCTGGAGTTTGTAGTGAGTGATAAAGTATTCTTGAAGATATCACCTGTGCGAGGTCTAAAACGGTTCTGGTAAGAAGGGAAAGCTATGCCCCAAGTATGTGGGACCATACGAGATTTTGACCAGACGTGGTAATGTGGCATATCACTGGCTCTACCACCATCCATGTCAAGCGTTCATGATGTGTTCCATGTTTCGTTATTGAAGAAGTACGTCAGGGATCCATCGCACATATTGATAGCAGACCCACCAGACTTGACAGAGGACTTGACGTTTGAAGTTGTACCTATGATGCTCACAAGTCGAAAAGTACAACATCTCCGAAGCAAGGATATCCACTATGTGAAGGTGCATTGAAAAAGCCAAGATGTGGAAGAAATTACTTGGGAGGAAGAGAATGCGATGAGAAAAGAATACCATAACCTTTTCGACAACCAAGGTACGTTTAAATTTCGAGGCCGAAATTTATTTTAAGGGTGGGGGAGTTGTGAAACCTAGATGCAAATTTTGGGGACAAAATTTCTTTTAAGGGTGGGGGAGTTGTAAGACCCGCACTCCATGAACCCGATCTAAACCTTTCGTTCATGTCGTAACAGGTCTTTCGATCATCACTGCGTCAGACGGGACGAGCGGATGACAAACAGGTATGAAATCAGACCATTTAAGTATGAATTAATTCATACCGGTCGATGGTACCGGTCTTGGTACCGGTCGATCGGTATAGCCTGCATGGCAGACCACTAAGATCCGAAAACGGATCTCTCTGGGTCCCACTTTCCAAATTTCAAACCGAAGGACTTTCCTAATACTAGGAGGCTTCTTAAACCTAAACCTAGCCTATATAAACCCCTCTAAACCTTCTAAAAGCTCTTCCATGATCCTCACAAACCCTAGAAAGGAGAAAGAGGCTAAAGAAGGAGAAGAAGCTAGGAAGGAAAGGGAAGAGCCGACATTGCCGTTCGATGAAGAACAAGTTACCGCAAGTCAACGGTAAGTACTCAAACCTTCCTCTACCATAGGCAATCTAGAATGGTTAATTGTAGTTGGATCAATACCATGCAAAGCGAGGATATTGATCTAAACCCTGTTTTTGCCGACAAACCCTAATTAATCGATAAACCCTAGATTCAAGTTCTAGGTTGAGACCATCGAAACTAGGACTTGAATGGAGTTGGAAACAACTCTAACTCAGTGTTCAGACCTAGAATGTGTAGGAGAAACCCTAGGATCATTAGGGGATGGTCAACAGAAGTAGAGAAACCAGACGTATGGTCTTCCGGAGACATATCAGTCGCACCATATGCGACCGGTACTGCGATAGGTACTTCCCAGGGACTGGTCTGTGGGGACCGGCCGACCATACCAGTCACAGGTTTCCCCACAGTGCTGCGACCGGTACCTGTGACCGGTCAGCCTTGTGGGAAGTTTTGTAATCTCGTTGGTTTTTCCGACCAACATAAAACCTAAGAAGAACTATTCTAACTAAACCCTAATATCGTGTAGGTCTTTGTGATAGCACGTTTGGACCTTGCGATGCGGAGCAAGCTATCAAACGAGTGTCAGGTAAGGGAATCGGACCTAAACCCTAATAATTAAATAACAGTAAATCGTTGATAATAATTATGATTCCGTGGATTGATGTTTGTGCATTCTCGCATGTCATCCTTTACTTTCAGTTATTATTATTGTTCATGCATACTTGCTATGCTAGGTTGTGACTGTTAGGCATGTGATTGTTTTCGTTGGTGTGTGGAATGGAAGGGCCTGGGGTCTGGGATCATTCCTCACACTAGCACCTTTCGTACCGTCCTGTCTTAGCATGCTTGGTGCGGGTAGGGTATCAGGGGGAGGACGTGGCACTGTGGTCTTCGGCCTGGCCACCAGACTCTAGCTCTATCTCTATGCCGTAGGGAGCTGTGCTGGGATAGGGCCTACTGTAATGACATGTAGGATTGGTTAGTTGCGAGCCCAGTTTGCAAGCCCTCGCCAATAGGGGCTTACGTGTTGGTATGGGTAGAGTATCAGGGGAGGTGTTGGCGGTGTTTGATCCGGACGCCTTAGCTCTATCTCTATTCCATGATAGGGTGCATGTGGGACGGCAGTGGTGTTTGATCCATTGGAAGGCTTCACACTCTCGTGTATAGAGGTGCAGTGGCCGCCAATCCTTTCTATAGCACATTGCAAACTTAAACCAGACCATGAAGTGAATGTTACTCATGCATATGTTTGTTGCATTGTCTGATTGTCTTACTGAGCTAAGTTGTGAGCTCACCCTTGTGTACACACTATTTTTAGATGTTGATGCAGGTTACTCGGTGGAGGATTACGTGGACGCTACAGTGTATCGAGGCGTGGCTGCCCTGGACGTGCAAGCAGGAGAGGACGAGCATGACGCTTCATGCGAGTGCCCTTTCTGCGTGTACCTTTAGGATTTTATTTAATTTATTTTTATTATTTTTGGTTGAAGATACAAGTGATGTAAAGATATTTAATTAAGTATCGATATTTGAATAATTGGATATTTATTGAAATTTATCAATAGATTACTCAGTTCATTCTATTTTAAGACTGTCTGCTGTATTCATTATTATTCTGATTGTGGTTATGTGCAATGGTTTGTATGAGTGGACACGGTCTTATTGAGATCCTGGTGTGAACCGTTGGTTCAGTGACGTTTCACTCACACTTCTGGTTCAGCAGGAATTGGGGTGTGACAATTCCACTTATTTTAGGATGTTTCTACTCTATTTTAAGGACGTCCCTAGGCCTCTTTCACTCCTTTTAGAACCCTAATTGAATTGAGAGAAAGAGAAGAGAAGGAAGAGAGGAAGAAGAGAATGAAAGGAGAGAAGAAGAAAAAGGAGAAGAGTTGCAGAGAAGGAGTGTTCTTCTCAGGTAAGAATACTAATCCTATGAATTTCGTGAGACTTAGAATAGTTGAAGGAAGATGTAGGAGAAACCCAATCCATCCATCCATGGTTAGGTTTCAATGGAAACCATGGAGGATATCAATTAGACTATATATTGGGTGAAGAGAAGTTCTAATCCATAGAAAGTATGTGGAATGGACTATGGAAGAAGCCATAGGAGTTAAACAAGGAAGAATGGATCAAAACATGAGAATATCGACCAAAACCAGAGGTGGTCACACATAGGGTCGATAGACCCATCGACCCTGATATCGACCCTGTTACAGGGGGTCGCAGTATACTGCTACCCTACCTGCGACCCATCCTGCGACCCATCCTGCGGCCCTACAGTTAACACCAAGCTGTAAAAATTAGAATAAATTCTAATTAAATTCTATCGACTTTGTTAGGTCTTCTAGCAGTATAATATTGATATAAAAGTGATTCTTAAGCCTTGGAAAGAGGATCTACAAACAAGTAAAGGTGAGGGAACAAGACTTAAACTAATTGATTAATAACAAACTGTTATTATTTCTTGAGTCCAATACCATGATTGTGATATGTGTGTGTGCTTGTAATGTGCATTCAACATGTCATCCAATATTTCTATTATTACTATTCATGCATATTTAAATTTATTGATTATAACATGTGATGTTGATGATGGTAGGAATAGGCATGTGAATGTTTGTGTTTGACTGGTGTACATGGTGCGGGTAGGGATGGTATCAACCGGTACTTCGATGCCATTCTCATCGGGGTATATTGTGTCATGGTTTATTCAAGTCATGTCCACTAAGCAGGTGTTAGTGTGCTTGATGCGGGTGGAGCATCAGGGGAGGACGTGATATTGTGGTTCAGCCTGGTCACCAAACTCTAGCTCTATCTCTACTCAAGTCTTGTCCACTAACATCGTCGTATCGCCATTACCTTAGCAGAACTAATGTGTCGTAGGGCATCAGGGGGGACGTGGCATTGTGGTTCTGCCTGGTCACCAAACCCTAGCTCTATCTCTATGGATGTATTGAGGGATGCTGGGGTGAGGCCTTGGATACATTGTTTGACATTAGGGTTGGTTAGTTGTGAGCCCAGTTTGCAAGCCCTCGCCAACAGGGGCTTACGTGTTGGTATGGGTAACCGGTACAGCCATGCCATTTTCATGGGGTGTATATTGTCCATGGTGGGTGCATGTGGGGCGACAGTGCCATTTTCACTGGGCGTTTCCAAACA
>JAMYWD010001023.1:5000-19980 GCA_028583415.1 Protea cynaroides
GAGAGATTGAATGACCCGGCAGGCGATAGTAGATTCAACCTTTATCGGCGATGGTCTGTCTCAAAACCGGGATATGCAAGCACGGGATTCCCTACTTCCGGATAGAGAGGCATTTTCAAATCCATCCCCAACATTTCTTTCTGTTCCGCCGACTTCACGGCTCATTTACTATCTATTTCAATTCCCGGCTTTAAGACAAGACGATGAGTCAGGGAAGGCTGGTATCGAATCCTTAAATAGGGAGTATCGGATTTCGGATTCACGGTTTCAATCGGTCTACTCGCAGCTAGGGAGGAAATCATCGTTCAGTCAGTGGGCCAGCAGATCGAATCTCGAATCATCTTATTCCCCAAAGGCACCCAGCAAGAAGACGGATGCGCGTGCTAACGCGCAACGGATGAGCGCGCTAGCGCGAAGACGTTGCTTGTTGGATGGATAGTCTATTTTATCTCTTACTGCTGGGCTAGCGGATAGAATAAGTTCTGAGGCGGGAGAGGCAGTAGAGCGTCATGGATCGATACCAGATTTGGATTGAGGTCCCCGAAATGTATTCCTCCGAATCAATGAAGGGTCTGAAAGAGCTGGATTGGAAAGGAATGAATGAAGAGTCAGTCGAATCTATAAAAAACCCTAACCCCTCATTCTCGATGAACAGTGGATAGAACAGCGGAGCGGATGAAGAGAAAAGAAAAGGATTTTATTGTATTGAAGAGGTGGTTTATTTATCAATGAACACTGCCTTTTCCTCTCCTTATTAGGAGAGTGTCCAAGGACCCTTCGAAACCTTGAATGTTTACCCCGGTCCGAACCGGATAGAAAATTCCTTACGGGATAACATCTGATTGAATCCCTTCTGAATGCCTGCCTCTCATGAATTCCCTCCCGGAGACTGGAGTTGATCAACGGATACTGCTCAACGCCCCTTACTCCATACATAGGGGACCGATCCCTATCTATGGTCGATTTGATTGGCCTGCCCCGGCGGACTCCTCCATCCACTGAATCCCCTGGCCTACCTTAATCCCGAGGGAATGAAACTATCCCAAAGAATAGAACTGGGAAGGGAGAGGATGGGCATTGACAAATCTGTCTTGACTGGCTGGTCATCCGGCTGATGAGAAGAAGAGTTTTGGTTCTTATCGGTGACCCTCTCGCCCGAAAGAGGGTCACCTTCACAAACCCCGTTACGGCGGAGAAGGGTTTCGCCGAAGCAAGCCAAGCGCGCTTATAGTTCTTTTTTCTTTCATGTTTTTTTTGTAATCGATGAAGGCACTTGCAACTATGCTTATCTACGAATTTATTTACTTTGAATTTATTACCGCCATGAATCCTTCTTTTTTCCGAGCCATTGGCTGGGCTTGTATGTAGGTGGAAGTTGTGTGTTTGTTTTGTTCGTGCAGTAAAAAATAACAGACTGTGAATAGCGACATCAAAGAGCTTCCGCTTCCTCGTCATAGATGTCGATACATCTTACAACGCTCTTATTGGTCGTCCCTGGATGCACGATCATCACATTGTGCCATCCACTTACCACCAATGCGTCAAATACTCGTGGATAGGTAGGCAAGGACGCATAGTGGCGGACAACGAACAAGCAACTCCATGAGCCCCTACTCGAGTAAGGCGCGCGCCCAGCAAGAAAAGGCCTACTCTAATCATAAGGGTGGTCGTAGATCAGCAGCAAGAAAAGGCCTACCGCTAGATAAACGGGCTAACGCGCCCCAGCAAGCAAGAAGCCGGATGCGCCCCTAACAGAGTCAAGGCAATGGTGCTCTACGATCAGCTCGACCACCGGGGAGAGAGTGCTCGTAGATCAGCTAGCCGTTGTATATAGTCGGGCCCTTGCTTGTTGCCGGAGTTTGCTGGCTCGCCTTTCGCTTCCGAGGGACGAAGAATCAGTTTGCTGACGCATTGGCCACACTAGCTTCCATGATCAGTATCCCAGAAGGTATTGATATCCGGCCAATAGAGATCGAAGTGACAGAGGATCCTGCATACTGTTTGGCAATCGAAGAAGGAGAGGCGGAAAGGTAAGCCGTGGTTTCATGACATCAAGACGTACCTGGAAGACAGAACCTTTCCTCCTGATGCCACGGCCACAGACCGAAGAACCATCCAGAGATTAGCCGCGCAATTCTTCGTCAGTGCGGGAACACTTTCTAAGAAGCCGTAGAATCATATCCTTTTTCAGTGTGTTGACGCCGAGGAAGCTAAGAAAGTCATGAGGGATGTACACGAGGGAGCTTGTGGTCCCCACATGAACGGCCATATGCTAGCAAAGAAGATTCTGCGTATGGGCTTCTATTGGATTGGTCAACAATGGAAAGCGACTGCTGCCAACATGTCCGGAAGTTTCATTTATGTCAAATTTACGCTGATAAGATCAATGCTCCTGCCACCGAGCTACATAATATGACAACTCCATGGCCCTTTTCGGTATGGGGTATGGACGTCATTGGGCCGATCACTCCTAACGCTTCCAACGGACACCGTTTCATTCTAGTGGCGATAGATTCTTTCACAAAATGGGTAGAGGCAGCATCATATGCCAACATCACACATACACACGTGCAGAAATTCATAAAGCATAACATCATCTGCCGATACAGCCTCCCCAACGAAATAATCACGGATAATGCGAGAAATTTGAAGAACAAGCAAATGAGGGAGATGTGTGAACAGTTCAAAATCACTCACCGCAACTCCTCTCCGTATCGCCCAAAAATGAATGGTGCTGTTGAAGCTGCAAATAAGAACTTGAAGAGGATTATCAAAAAAATGGCAGTGACATACAAGGACTGGCACGACATGCTTCCATATGCTCTACACGCTTATCGCACCTCAATCCGAACATCAACCGGTGCCACTCCATATTCTCTCGTATACGGAATGGAGGCTGTCCTCCCGATCGAGGGTGGTCTACGATCAGTCCCCTCTCTGCGCGTTTTGATGGAAGCTGAACTTGAAGAAGCAGAATGGGTGAGAGCACGATATGACCAGCTTAATCTGATCGAGGAAAAGCGCCTAAACACGATTTGCCATGGCCAGTGTTATCCAAGAAGAATAGCACGGGCTTATGACAAGAAAGTTCGACCTCGAAGTTTCAAAATTGGGGATTTAGTGCTCAACAAGATCCTAGGAAGACCCACGGGGAAAATTCAAGCCAAACTACGAAGGTCCCTATTTTTTGGTAAAAAAGGTATTTTCTGGAGACGCGCTTATTCTTACCTATATGGATGGATATGAACTTCCTGAGCCAGTAAACTCCACTCCATGATGGTCAAAAAACTATGCTTGAATATTTTAATAGTTTCGAGATGTACCGATCAATCTTGAAATGAAGAGAGGCCATTTTTGGTGTTCCCATCAATCCATTTTTATCCCTTTGCTTAACCACGTTGAGCCTTTATTTCCTTTCTGAAACCCAAAACCCGGGCATTTCCACCCGGGCATTTTTTGTAAATATTACACTACACGGGCATTTTAGGAATTTTTTAGTCTTCTACTGGGGCATTTTGGGCACTAATGCCCTAATACTGGGGCTATTTTCACCCGGGAAAGAATTAGTTTCCGGTTATATATAAATATAAATAAAAAAATAAATTTTTTTACTCAAACTCTAATATTTTGGCCTATGATGATAAATGACGGATTTTTCAAAAGCATTTTTGCAGAAAACAATAGAAAATCTTAGGCCAATAAATAGAAAAACCTATTTACATTCCCAAGCGACTTTCCTTTTACATTACTATTTTTCAACCATCATCGGTACTCTCTCTACATCATGGCAAGACAGGCAAATACATGCAAAAAGGCAATAGTCTCCCAAAGAAGTCAGAATCCTCGCTAACGGTACTCGGGTCTCGAGCTCGAAGCCTCTTCCGAAGAAGCTTGTTGTCTGCCGACAATCGTGCAACTTCACTCTCCCAAAAACCTGCTCGGGCACAGACATATTGGGATGAGGCTCTCCCCCTCTCCAACTCTTCCACCTGCCTCTTCAACTCCTCATTCTCAATCCTTAACACTTTCAGTGCCTCACTCATCTCCTGTACCTGAATGCGTAGAGAATCATTTTCCATTTTCATTTGAATGCTATCGTTCAGCCATTTATCATGAATTGCCTTCTGCTGAAGGCGCTCATTAGCCAAAAAGTCCTCATATGACTCGTGAAATGCTTCTTTGCCCTTCTCGCTTTAGCAGGACTGAAAGGTAGAACGGCCACTCGTGAGATCCAACATCCAAAGAATATACTGCCTAGTTGCCTTTACCGCCTTCTCTTCGGGCAATTCAAGTTCGATATCCGTCCGTTTCCACCATTCCCGGTTCTCCCAATCCTTGGACAATTGTGCGACTTTCTGGGCAGAGGAAAGGCCAAACTCGAGAAACTCATGAGAAATGACGTATAAGAAGAAAAAGGAAATAGAATCCTTCTCAGGTCTCCGGCTTGAATGCCTCCGTTTGCTGGGTTGAATCAGCTCTTTCAGACCCTTGTTGAAATAGCAGCACATCCAGGTGTAGATATTGATCGAGATGGAGATGAAGAAAGCGCCTCTTCGAAAGTACGTTGACGACCTGGATCCACCGACATCAATGACATAGGTCGCATCTGGACGAGTAGCAGTCAGTAGGCATAGAAGCAGTAGCAGTGGAAGGAATATCTCTTTGCCCCCCAACATCGGAAGGGCTTTGGCCTTCGTCTCTTTTGCCCTTTTCTGTGACCAGTTTTGTATGTTAGCGCGGGGGCTTTACCCTATTTGAGAAGAAGACATTCCAGAGCCATAGCCATTCCGTGTAAGCTGAAAAGGTAATTATGTGCGTCTCAATAGCCTACTTGCCTTCAAGCGTCACCCCATTGGGGAAAAGCCCACTCCGTCCGTAAGACAAACTAAAGGAGGCTGACTTGCCCAGGAAGCCAGTCCAGTATTAGTAAAACCAACCTCTCCCGACAATTGGAGAAGGAGAAAGCCATTCCTACGGGCCTGGAACTGTGATGAATGTTGTAAGAATTTCGGGCTAGGGCCTGAGAGTGTACATCTAGGTGCGGAACGTCTTCCCGGTTAGACCGTTGACTTTGCGAGGGCCCGAGGTCCCCGCCTTCTTTGCTTGAAGCTCAGGTATTCTTCCTTCGCCCACTTACTAAAGCATTTAGTCTCGCCGCTAGTAGCCATGCTACCTTCTTTGGCCCTACCTTACACACACCATATTTTTCTTTTCCCGCCTGCCGCCTTTGGTAGCTTTGCTACCTTAGCTTTCGCCCTCCCACAGGAAAAAGGGTGCTTTAATTTGTTGCTTCGTACTCTTGTGAAAACGGACTACACTGTCTCAACCACCCGCCTTTCCCTTCTTTTGTTGGTTCTGGACCCGAAGCCAAAGGTAGGTGATTTCGGGCTTGCCTTTTAGTCGCGTCTGATTAAACGGACGACTCTTATTATTCGTGCCTGGGATTCGTTGAAAAAGAAAAATCCCTTGCTTCGGCTTTTTTATCAAAATCCTTTGATTCGGCGGATTCGAATTACCATGCGTCTCTATCCCCCGATGCGGCTGAAACTGCCTTTGCTCAGTGTCACAGGTCAGGACCTTTTGCTTCTAACTCGGTTGAGTATTCAGTAGATGTGTTTCTTCGGATCGTTGGGTTCGTTCCGAAGGTGAAATATCAAGCGCCACACTATCGCAGTTAGAAGCCGCGGGCGAGGGCCCGTAGGGGGTCAGCAAAGGTCTCAAATAAGAATAGATAGAAGTACTTTCTTCGCCGCACACGAATTTCTGTCACAGGGAAGCCAGTCCAGCTTACGCGATGGTGTGCGCGGACGGAACGCTGACAGGAATCTTCTTCGACCGGGCATTCGGCCAACCTTCCGTCATGAGTTATCGGTGCTCAGCCGCGCCCCACGCTTACGGTCTAATCACGCTGTCCTTATTTACGATGCCTTTGTCTCTATTTAGAGACAAAGCACAGCGCTCGCCATTCACGCGCTTTTCTCGTTCTGAAAGCCAGCTTTCTAAAGGAGGCGCTGTAAGCGGCAGTTAATTACATCTCGTTATTTTAAGCCTAAGCTAAGGACGCCAGCCAGTAGAAAACAACACTTTTTATATTGTGGAGGAGACACACGAAAGGCGGCCAGAGATTCAGACTACGGTCGAAGCCAATTACAAAGGTTCGGAGGAGGATGAGACCCTTTCAAGGAGGTGATTGAGGCAGTGCGGTCATAACCTTTAGAGCTACCTGTCCTTATCAAGCGTCAGCTCAAAAACAGGGTTTCCCTTAATGTATGGGACGGGACCAGGTCGGATTAGTAGCTTGAGGGTTGCGGGTTTCGACCGATCAAAGACTTTTGGCATTGGCTCAGGATGCCCCGACTTAGGATGTATGCTTCGATACACCCCCTGTAATCAACGGGTCAAGCACCCCCTGCTCTGTAGGAATGGATAGATGATTTCGAATCATCGTTGATGATGATTTGGATCACTGCCGGCTGGGGCAACCTTTCGATCTAGGCCTGACTGAACATTTATTATAAGCCCTATAAATTGTCGTACCAGATCGCTTCGAAAGGCGCTTGGTTTGGTTAGTTTCCTTCAGCAGCCCGCGAACTTCTGTCAGAGGAAATAAAAAACCTTACGTGGCGGCGGGGTCGTCACGAGCAATAAGCGTCGACAACATCCTTCTCCTACACACTGGGCAGTCCATTGCTAAGGACTCGGTGCTCAACCGTGCCCATATGCTAGTTGAAACCAATCTTACCGCTCCGTGGGCTACGATAAACCCCGAAAGACACTGCTCAGCCTATGTCCTCCAACGTTAGGTAGTATCTTGCGCTTAAATGGACTGGCCCTGCTTTTAGGGAAACTATACGCTTACCATCCGTTAGATCTGAGGGCGGCAATGTTGAGAGGGCGAAAGCACACAAAGCAGGCACGCCAGCCAAGGGTATGGAGTCGGAAGTAGAACCCCTGGAGGTTGACCTGTGACAGTATCAATGCTCTTATGGCAGGGCAGTAGCACCGAGATCTCATAGAGGCGGCATTTTAATGCGGCTCAGGCAGCATTTTACTGCGGCTCCCTATGAAGGCACCAGTCGAGTAGCAACCACTTCGGGAACAGGATTTCTCCCCAAAGCGGGCTTTTATTCGTCCGCCAGAACGAACCGACCAAAGCTGTGACGTCGACCAAAGCGGTGAGGGCACGGTTAGCCCAACTCACCCAGCGCTTGAAGCAAGGTTCAGAACTTTTGGCAGGGGCCCTTTAGGGCCTGCCTTCTTCCTCCGCCACTAATGCGGGTGGATCGACAAGATCAATGGCTACTGGACTATCGGGCTCTGCCTTCGCTGCTGGATTAACGCTAAGGGATGCTAGAACAGGCAAGGATGCTGGCACTAGTCTCGCTGCTGGTGATGGGTCTTTAACGGATGCTACTATTGGTGGTTGTTCCGCCTCAACCGAATCAACAGGATCTACTGTTGAGGGTGGCTTTGTGGGAATAAAGGCTTTGAAAGCATTGATAAATCAATGGAAGGGTTGATGAGATGGAGGAAAGCGATGTGGAGGGGCTGCTAAGCGGGATCGAAGGACAGAAAAGGAAAGGTATATGGCGCCATCCCCGTGCTGCTTGTTTCGACGGCAAGCCAAGCTATGGATCGGCCGGCTAAACAACAAAGACCGGGAGCATTAAAGAGTACATTTTAGTAGCAGAATTGTGAACGTACCCCTACCCTCTTGCTTTGGCGGCTGCAGCTGGAGTTGCTGTGTGTGAGCGGCTTTAGCTGAGCCTGACATGCTACCACCTAACATTAGGGAAGTAGGACTACTACGTAGTTCCTAGGACGGAGTTTAAGACCATTAGCTTTGGGGGCTTGGTGTATCCAACCATCGACTTCCTGCAGTCACGAAGGACGGCAGCGATGTACGGAATGCCCGGGCGACTTCCTATAATACCTTCCAGAATAGGCCTTAAGTCATTGATTCAAGTCCAGGGAATTGGACTGCAAGTCAAATGACTGTTTCGAAAGGTCGACGCTGAAAGGAACGGGAAGGTAGAAAGGCAAGATTTGTGAAAGGCCAGACAGGTTGTATTGGGGTGGATTAGCTTCCGGAGAAAGAGCAAGGAGCTTACTTACCTAAGAGCTAAATGGGGGAAGGAAGGAGATAGAGCTTGAGCGTGGAGCTTGTCTTGGCCTACTTTTCTTTGTTCAACTGGGCTTGTTCGCTTGAGGGTCTTGGTCACTGCTAGTTAGCTCCACGAGAATTAAGAAGTTTAAAATGGTCTTTCTCCGACTTCCAAGTTGGATCGACTGGTTCACTGGGCTTGGCTGGTGGACTAGATAGGGACAGGAAAGTGACAGGCTGATTGTAAATCACCTGAATCCGGTGTGAGGCTTGTGCTTCTTTCTATGTCTATGGAGAGCATGAAAGCCCTTAACAGGCCCTATTGAGTAAAGGCAAGTTTCGCAGGAAATTGTGCAAGAAGGCAAAGCTACTTCAGTAGCTTTGTACAAGTTGAGTAAGCGATAGCTCACGCAAACGCTATTGAAAGTGAACTTAAGGCTGAGGACTGTCTTCGAATCTTTTTTAGCCGCCAAAGCACCTTTTCGGAAAAGTCCAGTTCAAGCAAAGGGAGGACGGAGAGAACTCCATGGATCGTTCCTAGGTCAACGGTCCAACGGGCTTTGACTTCGTTGAGCTTCTTTGCATTCCCGCTCCCTTTGCAATCCAATCCCGGAACTACGGCTCCAAAGGATCGTGCAGTGGATGTGTCGGGTTCGAATTTCATTACCTCCTGCTCCTGCTGCCGTTGGAATTGTGTGTTCGTCTCTGCCTGTTCAAAGAGCGACAATCAATGGTCTTAAAGGAGCACCTATCTGCCTGACTTGAAAACAATCCAAGCTCCCTCCGAAGAATGATTGTTTGTTCTTGCTTGATTACCGGAGGACTACCGCTGGAAGGCGTTGTCACTGCGACTTGGTGCCTAGTGTGCTTTTCACGGAAAGGAGTGAAAGGAGCAAGGAGAGAGAGTCAACACGGTGAAAGGAAGAGACAGAATCACATCTGCTTGGCTGGTCTTCATGGCATGAGGCGCTGTCAAGCGTTCGACAAAAGCAAAAGAATAAAAACCATAGCTGAACTGAGGGATCCCACTGATCGCCCTCCAAACAAAACAACCTGATCTGTGTAGGCCAGAAGCCAGAAAAAGCATGATAGCTCGCTTGATCACACTGATCGCTCCGCTTGTCTTCTTGGTGGAAGGGTTCAGGTTCAGTGAACTGAATGAGCGAGAGCTGTTTAAGAAAGAGGCGGAACATCGCTCTCCGTGGCAGCAAAGGGAAAACGAGATATTGATTCAGTCGGAGGTAGACTTTCGATGAGCGGAAGTAGATGCACAATGAGATTCACCCTGGATTGACTGGGTTAGTGCTCTATATCTGATCTGTCTGTCTCCTATTGTTACGAGAAATCCCTTCCTTCCTGATCAAATCAACCCGAAGAAAAATAGGATAAAGCCGAGCTCCTAACTTCTATCGCAGCTTGGTTTTTGCTCTTAAGTACTCCTAAGCCCAGCCTCTTCTTTCCCGTTCATATGAAAAAGACCAGCTATGCTAATCTCGTTAGGCCACCCGAACCCATCGCACCTTTGGCAGGAGGAGTTAGAAAGGTGAAAAGAGAACAAGACAAGACCTGCGTATATCGCCCCTGTCTAAGCGAGCGAGACTTTATCCATTAAACTTTCCATTTCAAGCTCGACTTGTAGCGAGACTCAACTTTAGATCCTGCGAGCTTCGTTTATGAAGAAAATCCTGCAGCAATCGTAGGGTCGACAGTACCGGTGGGCTTTGAGCTACCAGAGCAAGGCGCTGTAAGCGCTTGAGCTTTTCCTTCATGGACCAAGGCGACTCTCGTTAGCTCTACTTGGGCTTAGTGCGATTCGAAACTGGGATTTTCTCTAGCCCCATCGGCGAACGAACGAACAAAGACAACAAGGAACTCAAGCCCACTGTTCAAGTTCAAGGAGCTTCTTTCTGTCCATTCAAACTGCCCAGGTAACGACAGCTTCCGCCTTCCCTTTCTCTCACTCCTTCGAGAAAAGTAGTACTAGGTGAGCTATCTTCTCTGTCGTCTTATCGACCTAGTCGATTAACCTTTGTCACCTTTATGAGCTAGGATGCAGGGTGCTCTTCAGGAAGCCAGGGGCTCACTCGCTCTTCGGTCTTTGGAGTCAACGGCGTTTGGTTCATTTCAGAAGCCCGAACGAGAGTCGACTTATTTCAGTGTAGGTTTTTATTCCTGACTTCTCACCCTGTAAGGTGGTCCACCCACACTTGAGTGAGCTATCAGGCTCCACACATTCGTCGGCCAACCAACCATTAGTCGAACTATCCGAATTCTCTGTCTTCATGGAATGTCACACTTTTGAAAGCGAGTCAAGCGAGAAAACGGAGGGTGATCATAGATCAGCTCCGGCTTTCTTCGCATGCTTGGAGAGGACAGCAAGTGAGGCGAGCGGAGTGAGGGACTCTGAAAGAGTCAATCCACACTTGCCTTTCAGCTCTTTCTCCGGAAGCTCCATTAGTGACGATTTTGTGCTTTCTAGATGTGGCTTCAGTCTTTGTATTCTCTCCTTCGTTTTTCGCCCGAACTCTTGCAATCAGGCCTGGACCAAAGACCTCAAAGGTGTTGAAGGCGAACCCACCTTTAGTCGATGTTCCACGTTCTCCTTCCCTTTTCCGTGCTTCTGCTCTTTACGGAAGCCTTACTCGAGTAGGGGCTTAGTCCGTTGCTTCTTTAGTAAGGGTGCTTGTTTGCAGAGACCTCTTACCTATGGACAGAAGGTTCTTTCCTATCTTTGCTATTAGGTAGGGGTAGCCGGTAGCCTGAATCTACTTTAGACTAGCTTTACATTACGAAATACCACTCGGGGAGTTCGAGGGAAGAAGCCAGAACCCGATCTACGGCCGAATAGCAACTCGCACGTAAGCATACATGTTGCACTTTGAGCAGAACTCAAAGCGATCATAGCGCCGGTCCCCTTACCTACATAGCCCATATGAGCAGATCCGGGCCTTGCGTCCTTCTTTTGCAAGATCTCGCTTTCAGTTCGTAGAGTGGATCAAACATGTGTTCAGCTTGATTCGTTGGTGCAGTCACTTCGTCATCTTATGATTTGAAACTCGATTCCGCCTACACAAAGAACTACGTTCTTGCTTGGTGAGTCCCTTCGTTTGCTTTGTGTGCTCCTTCGGTTTTCTAGTAGCAAGATCTGGCTTTTGCTTCGAAGATTGAATCAGTGGTCAGCCTGTGCTTGAACGACGGCATTCCAAGAAGCAACTTCCTATGGTATGGGATGGTCCCCTATTGATGAATCAAATCACTCGAAAGAAAGTAATTTCACCGCTCCGTGGGCAAATGAATATTCTTTTCAAAAGAAGGGCGGTGGGAATGGTTTAGCTCGGTTAACAACTGAGCAATCACGGTAAGGCAAGACCAACGCATCAACTCACCCTTTCGGATAGGATCGGTGGGATGCCATAGCTTCGAGCAGGCAAGAAAGATTCAAAAAAAGTAGCTAGCTTATGCTCTGTCGTATTGTCCGCTGCTTCACTCGAATCCCTAAGAGTGATGTGGAGAGATGAAAGGTTCAAGGAAGCTGCTTCAACGGGTGATCCTTCGAAAGAGTAAGTACAACGAGGGTGATCAAAATGTCAATTCGCAGAGAGGAAGATCGACTAGCCAACAAAAGTGGAGGGTGGTCGTAGATCAGGGGAGATGGTTTGACCACTTATAGGAATGTTCTTCAATAGCGCACCAAATGCGCGCAATAAAGCAGTGCGCTAGAAAAAAAGAGGAGCAGGGGGAGTTGATTCCCAATTATGAAGCTGAAAAGCAAAGAAAGAAGAAGGAAGGAGAGACAGAGGAAGATTACCAATCACCCACGTTGACGGGTGGGGAAGGGGAGAGTGGAGAGTGAGAGAGAATGTCCCGAGTGGAGCGGAACCCTTTACCTACATAGCCCTTTTTCTCTTATCCGATTTGGGAGTTGAACCTTTTCGCATGTAAAGCAGGGCAAAGCAAAGACCTGTAGCTTTAAGCGCGCTCCGAACCAAAGGAGGCGGATACATAGGTGAAGTGAGATCTTGGAACAAGGGCAGTGGTTGGGTCTAGGAGGAAATGGAAGGAAGGAAAGTCGCTTGGGAAATAGGTTTTTCTATTTATTCTATATCTGTTACGTGCAACCATTCGATCTCTAATTTCGTAATGTAAAGCAAAGCGTGCAGCTGACGAAAATGAAACCGGGGTGGTCCCGCTGGACAGAAGAATCTCGCTTTGCCAGGTTGACCTGCCCATCCTGCGGTTCTCGTGATCAAGGGTTAGCTGGAAGAAGTCTATCTTACTCCGTCAGAGTTAGAAAATACTCAGTTCTTTCTTTCGTTCTCTTCTTTCTTTTTTAGTTTAGTGACAGTTCATCAAAACAATTGTCCAAGATTGCTAGATCGAGCACGCGACGCGCATAGTCTTAAGTCCAAGAGCGGGTTGTCTCCTCTTCAACATGTCATCTACTTCCTTGCCTCCCCCTTTTCAGAGATCTCCTTGTTCTCTTACCAGATTTTCCTCCATACCTTCGCCGCCTTCTTCATCATGTTGTTCCATCCTTCAGGGATGTTCGGTAGGTGTCCGGGCCTCCTAAAAAATCCTTCCGACAAGAATGCTGCTTGAACATTGTAAGACATGGAACCGTCTCTCTCTTGTGAACACTGATCATAAGTGGCAAAAGCCGCCGGAATCCTCATTTTTTGTCCATAAGCTCTCCTCGCAACTGTAAGAATTTCAAATGTCTTTTTATACACTGGCGCAGATGATTGCCCCTAAGGCACCGATGGACCAACGCCTTCGTCTATCACCCGAATTTCTTGATTCACGGCGTCGAGTACTTGCACTTTAGATCTCGTGACTCGACCTGTAGACGGTGATACCGCCACCTTCGGAGACGTGATCTTCTCTTATTCACTTGTGCTGGTGGCGGAGAGGTCGGCGCCTATGTTCTGGCTCTGGGAGGTGTTCCCTTTCTCTTCTGCGGTTAGGTTGCCATCTAGGTCTCGGTCGGGGATGACTTCCAAATTATGGTCTCATTCTTCCCTTCCCTTGATTCACGATCCTTGCAGCTGAATGTTTCCCCATGTGTCGGGACCTGAACCGTGGTGCTCTTCTACAGCTTCTTCTACATAGGCTCCTCAACTTCTGGAATTGAGAAAGACACCTTTCCAAGCCCGCGGAAGAACTGATCGCTAAAAACAATAACCAAATAGTTATCTACTAGCCATGTTTTGTTTCTGTGAGAATGCCGTAGGACTCCAGGAATTTTGGAAGCTGAACATGCTCAAAAGATGCCTAAAGCATTTAGCTTTGATCAATCGACTGTCCGCCGAGTGAAACGCTTACAGCGCCTCGCTAAAGAAAACCAAAGTTCCACTCCAACCAAGGAAAGAGATAGATCACATCTTGGCCAAATGCCAATCCTCCTAGTTTGAAAGAGAAAAAGAGTTGAGTTTCGAGAACGAGAATCATCTATTTTCTCATTTATTTCTCGTAGTAATAATACACTAAGACGCACCCACTACACACCACACACTAAGACGACTAGCGTGGTCCTTCCCCCTGCTTAGCAGCCACGTATCCAGGGTTGACCACATCATCACTGTTTGATCAAGGTGTGGCCACGGTCTCAATTGGGTCAGTTTTAAGTATGTCCAAGTTCCGTAGAGATTTGTAGTCCCTCGGAACGCAACTCCCTTATGAGGTGGAAGACAAGACAGACGGATTCCACTTCATAGGTAGCGTTCACGTCACGCGAAGGCTCGCTCAGAACACGTACCAAAAAGAAGGAGTGCTCCACTCCGAAAGAGAAGGAACGGAAAGAGCAGGTGGCATCTCTCGTCGCCTTCACGGATTTTTGCATCTGAATGACCGAAAAAAGAGAGCCGAACTATGTTTGTTTCGGGATCGGAAAGGTCGGCCGATCAGGATCAAAGATGACTCCCTACTACTACGTAGTAGTAGTAGTAGTAGTAGTAGTAAGACCCGCCTTTCAGAAAAGATAGACACAAGGAACGCGAGGAAGAGGGCGACACGAAAAGGAAATCGCCCTCCTGAAACGCTTACAGCGCCTCGTACGGACTTGACAGCTTCAGCGTACAAGGACCCGGGCTGAGACCATATAGATAGATCACCATAAGTCTCAGGAGGGGTCATCCCCGTGGTAGGAAACACGTCCCAGTTCCTTACCTCCAATTACCCGGCGTCACTCCTTACCTCTGACCCCTTACCATACCATTAAAGCCCTACCTTACCATACAACTACCACAATATCAAACCCCCCAAAATAGCGGTAAGTGCAAGCCCGAATGAAAAAACTAACTATTAGAAGCGGGTTACCTATCCTTTTCTAAGTCACCTGGCATACGCCCCAGCCCTGATCCGAACAGGACAACAAAAATTCCAGGAGACAGGCGTCCTGTCTGTTCTGGCTGCTGAGCCGAGAATCCGTTTTTTGATCCGGACGGAGAGAGGTTTTCAACACCAATAGCTGCCTTGATTTTTAACACGTTCTTTCGTACAGTTCTGATACAGAACTTAAGTCCCTATCAGAATGGTATCCTCGAGTGCCTCTGAGGGGCTTCTAGTCCTTCCTTCTTGACTCGTTTCGCAACGACGAAGTCAATTCCATTGATTCTTTGGCCCCGGGCCTCACCGGTGAACTCGAGGGAGCTGCTAGCTTCAGTTCTTTACTCAGCCTCAATGGGAGTGGTTCAAGCCAAGCCCCCCGGAAACAAACAGAGTCAATAGAAAGAAGCTCCGGCGGGCGGCCCCAGCTTCTGGCTCTCTTGATCAGGCCGTCGTATTTTGGGGAGGCGACTCCCGAAGCAGTTTTACAATCCTAGACCAGCAGAATTAGATGAACGAGCTAAAAGACCGATTGCAAGCCCTACACTGTAA
>JAMYWD010001024.1:0-25000 GCA_028583415.1 Protea cynaroides
GAAAATTCATGAATGATAATAATACTCTTATTGTAAAGGGAGAAAAAGTTTCCAAGAACTTTTTGATTGGAAATTCTGTCTTCAACAACAACGACATCCTCGCACTGGTTCTTTTTCAGAGAAGAGCTCATTTTTTCACCGGAATTGGTTCTATCCCAAATGCCTCCACTTCCTTCTCTTCTTCTCTTTCCTCTCTCGCTTTTGCAATCTTTGTTGATGTCAATTTCTCAGCGATCTCTCTCTCCAGTTGGGAGATTTCCTTCTTTCTATTTCCCTGTGTGCGTGAGATTTCCTTCCTTCTATTTTCCTGTGTGCGTGATTTTTGGGATTCTCTATAACCCCGATTGCTTCAAAGCTGTCTTTTTTGTTTTCCTCTTTCTTACCTCAATTTATATTTTCTTTCCATCATTTTTCCTTCTCGTATCTACATAGTTTCACTTTTCATCATTTCCTATTTCGATCTTTCCTCCTTTTTCTACCATGTTTTATTTTCCCTCCTTTTTTGGTATCTAAACATAGCATTAATTGAAGGTGAAGATATCAAGGCTGAAGTCATTATCGATTTTGCATGATGAATTTGAGCCAGAGTTCTAAGGATCAAAGATCGGTCGATCTCGTGCAAGAGACTATTCCAGGAATGTAAAGCAATTGATTCAGATCAGATGATTCCAAGAAGGTAAGGCAATTTTTCAATCCTTTGTAGGATTCCATGTCCTTGAATCCTGAGTATGCACCTTCAGATCTCCCAATTCTCAGAAGGATCACAAATTCATAGCAGTGGAATGATATGTAGAGATCCTGATTTCATCATCTCATTTCAGTTCGTTTAAATCTTGAGAGGATTACGTAAGGCATATAAGAAGATGGACAACGTGAAGGAACCGATCGTCGTATATGGTCTGCAAGCTCCAATTTTCCAAGCACTTGAATTGGATACAGGTATTGGTCTCTGCTCTCTATTCAATTCGATTTGGATCTTTTTGGAATCAGTCAGATTCAATCAAACTCATCCTAACTCAGTTTAACTCTATGAACTCAGTATGCTTAATTGGCATTGGCAAGCTAGGCTCTCTGCAAGATGAGAAAGAATAAATGTTGCAGAGTAACAGAGAGGAAGAAGAAAGGGGTATAAACGTCTACACACAATTTCAATTCTTTTCCGTTAGTTAATGGACTAACGTTTGGGAAATTTGGGTGGTAGGTGATGTTTTTAAAATACTTGGGTGGTAAGTGATTTATTGAAAGCTTTTTGGGTGGTAGGTGAAAATTTTCCTAAATTTTAAAATTCAATTTTACCTTTGACTAGTTTACAACCTATAAAGGTGGAAATGTCAAATTTACCCACTCTTACTTTTCCCAAACCCTTATATTTTAAGTAGCATTCCCAAACGTATGCTTCTAATGTTCATTTTTTCATCTCCGTTTGGTCCGGTAAACATCTCCTCCGATGAGTATCACCTTTGTCGAACAGCTTCTAGTGGCAAGCATCACCTCTGGCTACCAGCAGCTCCTCCCTTTGCTAAGTTCCCTAAACATAACACGGTTTCTAACTCAGTTTCTTCTCCCCTTTCGTTCTCATTTCCCTAATTCTCTCTCGGTTTTACAGCATTTCTTGGTGTTCTGTTCCATTTCTTTTGGCTGAGTTTGAGATGCACAGTCCAAGCTCTTGGACTGTTGTCTCAATAGATTTCATCTCATTGCTACTAGATCCTACTGAATATAGAGGAAGTTGCATAAGAAGCAGCTCTAGATCAACCACATCTTCCTTACCCAAGTTGTATTTGAAATCAGTCATGAATCCTAAATGGTCCTTGAAACTTCTACAAGCAACATCTGCGATTGCCTTAGAATTGCCCAATTGAACATGAACAGTAATTGGAGAATGGCATCCAGTTTCTTAAGAGTGAACATTCTTCCCTCCCCTTTTCTAAACACATAGGTCCCCAAAGGTCTATAAGGGCCGAGATAAAATTTGAGAGACTTTCCTCTACTCGAGCAAGCTTGACCAAGAATCTATTCTTGAAAAAAATTTGAAATTATTTGATTCTGTCATAGGAATGGAAAGGAGTGGGAAAAAACCGAATAGTAAAGAAAGCCTTCTAGCTATATTAGAATTTTGTCTACTGCTTTTTCCGACTAAGGGCATTTTTGACTAAAAAAATTTAAAGTTTGAGATGACATTAACCACTAATAGAAATCAGCTAACGGCCTAGGACTGTCAGTAATAAGGTTTTACTATTAGGGACAGTAAGTGTAATTATCACCAACTTTAGGGTAGGAGTTATATTTAGACCATAGTCTTTGGGAGGTACAAGTAACATTCCTTAAAAAAAATTACTACTGATTAATTCACCAATTTGATTACAACAAAATACACCGGTAACTTCTCAAATTGACCCTCAATCATGCTCAAAATCCCCGTATAGAAAGTGATAGATAATTGTCATAGGGATTTGGGATTGGGATTGGCTTGGCCAATTCGGTTCCAATTCAGCAAGAGCCAATTTCATGCAACACCCCGAGTCAGCACATTTTTGACGGAATTTTCACACGAGTAAGCCAATATTTTTGGGGCTTATTATGACCGATCCGGAACGGTCGATCATGTCCCCCAGTGGGTATACTAAAATCATGGATACGCGCATGCATAGAGCTAAGGATCTTAAACTGCGGTATTGGTTAATGGTTTCAGCCCCGAACCCTTAAAATCGTGACCCTAGTCCACTAAAGCTCATACCAAACCCTAACCATTAGGGTGTGGTATGGTGGGTCAAGGGTTTGACTCACTCCGTTGCCAATGATACTTCAAAGGGAAGGCATCCATGTAGGAAGCCCAATCCACATCCCTGCAAGTCGTTGGGTTGGTGTTTCTCCAGAACTTCAACAACTAAGACGGTAGTATTAGCTGTTTGCAGGATATGGTTCGTTATGAACAACCAAGCAGATAGTCATGACTGTTTCTTGATCTGTCTTCATTACAAAGAATAACGATAGGAGGTTGAAGATAATGACAGAAACAGGTCTACAGACAAACTTTTATCTGTTCAAACTATCCCTTTAATGAAAGAAGATTGTTAAATACTCAAAACCTACCTATATATGACTCCTACTAAATTGTGCCTAATTAATTAAATGTGTTGGTTTGGCCTAATATTCAGTCATTGATCCAGCCTGATAGGGGTGTCAATCAGTCTGTTTGGTGTAATTTGGTCTGGATGGAATTGGTTTCGAGATAGGGGTGTCAATCAGTCTGTTTGGTCTAATTTGGTCTGGACGGAATCGGTTTCGATATTGTACCGTCAAGGAAAGTTCTGTTTTTGTTTTGGGTTTTATCGGGCTGACTTAATGGGCTTGTATCAGTCCACTATCAGTCGTTTTTTGTTTCCTAAATGTATATTTACTAAAAAAAAATTACCTTAATGGGATCTACAGGTCACTATGAGGCTAGATTGATTTCAGATTCCTATATGTACATTTAGTCAAAGGTTGGCTTAATGGTCTATATGTATATTAATTTGGTATTAATTTTGGTGCATTGGATCAGTTTGGTTCGTGCTTATCTTTCGGTCCAGCCCGATTTTGATTATCCACGATCTTTAAAAATACGGTCCAATTACAGTCCAATAAGTTTCAGTCCACTTTGATATGGGCTTATTGGGTTTCCGTTTTCAGTTTGGGTCAATTTTGACCTCCCTACAGCATGGGCAGACCAAACCAAGTTTTTTCTGCAGCAAAACAAGATGAAGCTGATATGTGTCGGGTTTCTCTACCAGAACAAACCATACTGCATGACTGCATGGGTTCTGTTTGCAGCCTAGGGTTCCATATCCCCTTAGATTCATCAAACATGGTTCAAGGTACCAATATTGATATCGATGGATGTCAAAACCGGTCTCATACCGATAAGGATCAGTTTTGTAACCAATGGCAGAGGCACATGCCGTAATTAAATTTTAAAAAAAATATATGTATAAGAAATACCAACTTTAAAAAACATGGTTGGACGAAGAAAAATAATTGTCGTTTATTTTATTATTATTATTATTACTTTGGTTTGGTTGAAAGAGTTGCGATGTTTAAAGCATGTAGAAGGATCCAACAAAACAAAAACAGAAACAGAAATGAAATAATTTTGACTTCAATTATACTCTAAAAGTGAAGCTCAACCAACTTCAAGACGAAATCTGAATTCTGCTATGTTGTTGAATGTCCCTTCTACATTCCTCTCTTTCTCACTCCCACTCCCTACATAAAACGGCCTCATGACAGGCATTCATGGCATTGAATTTGAATCAGCAGGAGAGAGAGAGAGAGAGAGAGAGAGAGAGAGTAATGGGTTCTTCTCCGTTTACATCTTTGGTCGCCATGAGGTCTCTGATCGTGGCATTGAGTGTTTTGTTGTTCTGCCCAGAGATTGCAGCTGCAAAGCATGAACGGGTAACGAGGCACTACAAATTCGATGTAAGTGTTGCTGACATGGAGGCTATACGACTTTGCTGTTCTTCCTTTATTTCACCCATTATGAATTATGTTTTTACAGATAAAGTTGCAGAAGGTGACAAGGTTGTGCCACACCAAGAACATAGTAACTGTAAACGGACAGTTTCCGGGGCCTCGGATCATAGCAAGGGAAGGAGACCGGGTGGTCGTTAAGGTGGTTAACCATGTCAACAACAATGTCACCATACATTGGTAATGTTTTTTTTTTTTTTTTTTTTTTTTTTTTTGTCAAAAAGTCCTATTATTTGTATAGTAGGAGTTATGTAGCTTAGGCCTCACACTCGCATAGAGTATGAAACCCAAGAGTGGATCGAAGTAAGACTGTCATGTACGCAATTGATGGGATTTTCCGAGCCAAAGTATTAGCAACGTTTCATAACCCTACTAAGTCCATCAGAATTGCACATTGGATGGTTCTTTTGATGGCTCACTTAATTAAGGACATGTGTGACTCAAATATCTGCCACATGGCATGTCGGATAGAGATAACAAATCTTGTTGCAAGTGGACCAAATAAGGCCACTCATATACCAAGGTCAAGGTTTAAGGAATTGGTGTTGGACACGAGTATTGGTTCAATCTGGTTGAAAAAGACTTTTTTGGTATTTGTTTGATCGGATTGCTAGATAGATTAATTAGTAATAAAAATGAAATATTTTTATATTACTGATAACCATGGTTGATCGTTACGTGTCAACTCCATCCATTGGGTGGTTGACATGCACGTGGAATAAAATATTAATATAAAATAATACATGGTATCATATCCGTCGAATCTAATATCCTAAACGATACTAGAACGGAGGAGTTGGTATTGATCACATTCAATACTAATATCAGTCTAGTTGATCTGATACCGATTACTAAATATATGGAGTATTGAACTCAATAGAGTTTTTTTTCCTTGGGAGTCATGTAACATGAGGACTCAATGAGTCAAAGTCGACTAAAAATCTTTTAGATTCTTTCAAGTTTGGGTTTCTATACGTTAGGGAAGTCATGGAATTTGATTAATGAATTGTGACGAACAGGCATGGCATCCGACAACTAAGAAGTGGATGGGCAGACGGACCGGCGTATGTGACTCAATGCCCGATCCAAACAGGGCAGTCTTATGTGTACAACTTCACCATTACTGGTCAAAGAGGGACATTGTTTTGGCATGCCCATATCTCCTGGCTAAGGGCAACCCTATATGGACCCATTGTCATCCTCCCTAATCGACACATTCCTTACCCATTTGCAAAACCCTATATGGAAGTCCCCATGATCTTCGGTAAATTTCTTATCATGAACTTCTGTGTTTGATATATGCATTCTTGGAATGTTTTCTAGGTTAAGAGATGACAATAAAACAGTGTTTGGAATGCATTCTCATTCTTGGATCATGGAATATGTTAAAGAACACATTCCATAATTGATTACGTGCTTTAACCAATTCTGCATTTTGTGGCAAGAATGGATATATCTTGCTCTTTAGCCTATTCTTATTCTATTTTAGGAATGCATTCTCTATTTTTAGAATACATATTTAAGAATCGATACCATACACAACCTTAAGCTGCATTTGGAATTCATTCTCAGAATAGAGAATGCATTCCTAATATGGAGTGAGAGTGGGTTCAAGAGCAATGTATTTTCTTTTTGGACCCAAAATGCATAATAGGGTAAAGAATGCATTTCAGATTTGGTCACATTCTCTAATGCATTTCATGATCAAAGAACAAGAATAACATAGTTTTTGTCATCTCAAAATGAATTCTTGATCACCTAGAATGCATACCAAATGCAGCATTATCTATCTAAGGCATATGTCCACATTATTTTAGCTTTGATTCTAGAAGTTATAAAATCATATTTGGCTTTGGGTTTCCAGGAGAGTGGTGGAATGCAGATACTGAGGCTATTATCAACCAAGCTTTGCAAACAGGAGCAGCTCCTAATGTATCCAATGCCTACACTATCAATGGTCTCCCTGGACCTTTGTACAATTGCTCCTCCAAAGGTACACAGTTTTCCAGTTTCAGCTCACTTGACCAATGAATGGTTTGAATTTAGGAGTGTCAATGGGCCGGTTCCCTCTAGCCTCCAGTAGTACTCTCTAAGCTCAATGAGAAAATTTTGGTTTTGGGCATTAATCGGGCTGATTAATAGATTCTTATTGGTCCAGTTTTGATTTTCTATACATGATTATTTAATAAAAACTCAACTTAATGGGTTTTATCAAGCCATTATCAGGTTAATTCAATTTTCATTTTGGTTATAAAATGAAATGGTTCGTTTTCAATTTGGCTCAATTTTGATACCCTAGATTGAAGGTTTTTTTTTTTTTTTCTCCCCCCTACACATGAGTCTATTCAAAGCTCTGCTGAGTGGAATAGACTCAACCGGAGTTCATTCTGAGTGGAGTCATCAAAGTTTTGATAGAAACACACATTATTAACATTGTCTATTGCACTACAGACACATTCAAGTTGAAAGTGAAACCAGGGAAGACATATCTCCTCCGTTTGATCAATGCTGCACTCAATGACGAGCTCTTCTTCAGAATTGCTAACCACAGTCTAACTGTAGTTGAAGTTGATGCAGTTTATGTGAAGCCTTTCAAGACAGACACCATTCTCATCACTCCAGGCCAAACAACAAATGTCCTTCTCAAGACTTATAACCACCACTTTTCGGGTGCAACCTTCCTCATGTCTGCAAGATCTTACGCCACTGGAATTGCTGCCTTCAATAATTCCACCACCTCAGCTACTCTCCAATATGAACAATCTTCAAATTCTTCAACTCCTTCGAAGCCGTTAGCTTTACTCAAACCTACCCTTCCATTCTTCAATGATACTTCCTTTGCTACTAATTATACCAAGAAACTTCGTAGCTTAGCAACTGCCCAATTTCCGGCTAACGTCCCCAGAAATGTCGATAAACACTTCTTCTTTACGGTTGGATTAGGGTTAAGACCATGTCCTAAGAATCGAACATGTTTAGGCCCTAATGGGACCATGTTGGCAGCTTCTATCAACAATGTTTCCTATGTACAACCAAACATGGCCCTCCTCCAAGCCCATTTTTTCCGGCAGTCTCGCGGTGTCTATACGACCGACTTTCCAGTGAACCCGCTGTTACCTTTCAACTACACAGGCAATCCGCCGAGCAACATTATGGTGAAGAGTGGGGCAAAGGTGGTGGTGTTGGCATTTAATACAAGTGTGGAATTAGTAATGCAGGACACTAGCATCCTTGGGGCAGAAAGCCATCCTCTCCATCTCCATGGCTTTAACTTCTTTGTAGTCGGCCAAGGATTCGGAAACTTTGATGCCAATAGGGACCCTGCCAACTTCAACCTTGTAGATCCCGTCGAGAGGAACACTGTTGGGGTGCCATCCGGCGGTTGGGTTGCCATTCGTTTCCTTGCAAATAATCCAGGTGGGTATACATAAATTTTTTATTACTTTTGTCTTATTATTATTATTGTTTTTAATTTGAACTTACTACCAGAAAGTATCTAACTCTTATGGCTGTTTATAAATAGGTGTATGGTTCATGCATTGCCACTTGGAAGTCCACACCAGCTGGGGTTTGAAGATGGCATGGATTGTAATGGATGGAAAGCTACCCAATCAAAAGTTGCCACCACCACCATTGGATCTACCCAAGTGTTGACTATTACCTACTTACCAATACCATTTGTAACTTGACAATTCTTGTCTTTCCTTTTTTTTTAATGTTCTTTTGTTAGAAAGACCACAATAAATAGCAAATGAAAAGGCCTTATTGGGAGTGAATTGTGTGACTGTAACTGTTTTTGTTTGAATTTTTTTTTATTTTGAGATGAGAAAGGCTAAACGGCACAACCATGATGCACATATTATTTTTAATGGTATTTATGTCCGAAGGTTATAAAGATAATAGTATTACTGGACTTGAGCTCTATAACGGGTTGAGAATAAAAAGTTGTGATTAATGGAAAAGTATGAAACAAAAAATTCTATTTTATGTCGTCATCAAGCAAACTTTTACCTGGAGAATAATTTGATGGATTTCTAAATAAGTTCTCATCCAGTAAATGTATTTCATTGAGATTAAATTGTTGATTAACGTCTGATAAAGTTTATATTTTCTATAATAGAACCAGCCCCAAAATTCATGCTGGATCCAAGTAGCCACATCAAGAATGTTTTGCTGTTGTCCTTTAATTGGAGTACAAAGGCTAAAGATTTCTCTCCAAACTACTGCAATGAATTGACATGTAAAAATTAATGATTTTGGAATACAATTCCTGCTCAACAAGAACAACAGAATGGGCTTGGACTGATCTTATTTCAATCCGATCTCCTTGGCACAAGGCCTAAGGCATTCCCAGAGGGTCTCTAAGTGTCTGAGTTGTATTAAGGACCACTTCCCTACATCAATTCAGTTATATGGTCACATATTATGCTTAAGAACATTACCTTCATATCGGCTTTTCAAAATTATACATTCTTAAGCAAATCTATAGCATTGGCCATCAATGGTCAACGAAATACAATTCTAACGTGATCAGAGGTTGGGTGTTACGATTTGTGATCACCAAAGGGTCATTCTAAGTAAGAAAATGTGATACATTAATTACCTTATGTCTAGTTAACGATGTTACAGCAAGAAGGGGACAAGGTTGTGCCACACCAAGAATATAGTAATTGTAAATGGACAGTTTCTGAGGCGTCGGATCATAGCAAGGGAAGGAGACAGGGTGGTCATTAAGGTCGTTAACCACGTCAACAACAATGTCACCATACATTGGTATTCTTTTTTCTTTCTTTTCTTTTTTTTTTTTTTTTGTGTTAAAAAGTCCTATTATTTGTATAGAAGGACTTATGTAGCCTAGGCCTTAGACTCGCATAGAGTATGAAACCAAGGAGTAGATCGAAGCAAGACTGTCATACGCACAATTGAAGGGATTTTCCAAGCCAAAGTATTAGCAACGTTTCATAACCCTACTAAGTCCATCAGAATTGCACATTGGATGGTTCTTTTGATGGCCCACTTAATTAAGGACATCATCATGTGTGACCCAAATATCTGCCACATGGCATGTCGGATGTCGGATATTGTTAACAAATCTTGTTGCAGGTGGACCAAATAAGGCCACTCATATATCAAGGTCAAGGTTAAAGGAATTGGTGTTGGACACGAGTATCGGTCCAATCCGGTTGAAAAGGTCATTTTTGGTATTTGTTTGATCGGATTGTTAGATCGATTAATTAGTAATAAAAAATGAAATATTTTATATTACTGGTAACCATGGATGATCGCCACGTGTCAACTCAATCCTTTGGGTGGTTGACATGCACGTGGAATAAAATATTAATAAAAATATAATACAGGGTATCAGATCCTTTGATCCGATATCTTAAACGATATTACAATGGGGGAATTGGTATTGATCACAATCAATACTGATACGAACTGATCAGTCTAGTTGATCCGATACTGATTACTAAATATATGAACTATTGAACTCAAAAGATTTTTTTTTTCTGTGATTCCCAGGTTGACATTGAGGAAGGGCGGGGGGGGGGGGTAAAAATCCTTCCCTAAACTGTGTGGTCAATCCAAACTGAATAAACATTACTGCCTTGAGCTGTCTGTCTATGCTGTGCTACCTTGAGCTGACTAGGATGCTTGTTCACACACTTGTTCATTCACAGATTCTATCAAACACATTTCATGTAACACAACATGCCACACACACCCACAGGTATCAATACCATAAGACTTGGCCTACCTAGCGTGTACTCCCAACCTGCAACCCACGCACTTTACATACACAATATACACATTCACATCTACAAGACACAGTATATAACGTGGTTCACCAACACTCACTATGATGGCTAATCCATAGGGTAATACCCTAACCAGGGTTTCGTACTATACCCAATATACTTCTTTAATGTTATGGTTGCACCTATAACCCAGATGCTACAACATCAACCATATTCTCAGCTGCAACTGAGTCCTAGGCAACAACCCTCACTCCTATCAATACCCCAACTTGATAGGTTATAATGTATTTGTCAAATAGAGATTACAAACCCTTCCTATATGGCATTGGTATAAAAAAATAGGGCTTGTGTAAGTGGTTACCTTCCCACCATGCTCAAGACTAAGTGGTGCTCATTATTTGGTCTCTCCAGCTCTTCAGTGTCAGTGGATGTTTATTTTCAAGCTCATACAACAGTTGGTAGTCTTCCAACACTCTACACACATTCTAAATTACTCACGACTCACCATGGGTGCTCACACTACCTCTCCCATGCTTCATTTTGCCATTAACATCAAAGGGAGGTAGGTGGAGATGGTTTTCACACACAATGAGGCTCAAATCCTTCTTTCTTCACAAACCTGCACCTTACTCTCACCAAACCCCTTTTTTTTCATTGGAAGTGAGTAGTACTCAAAGAGACTAGTTCATAGGACTTTGAATCACCAAAATCTGACATCGGATGGCCGAGATATGGCCATCCAAAGATCAGCCAGTGAGATAAATCATAATGGAATCTTCTATAGTGTTTTCATGCACCTGCTGTCATACCCCAATTCTGCACCAACCAGAATGGTGCGATGAACCATCAATAAACCAACAGTTCAACCAGGATCTCGATTAGGCTATCCCACATATGATAAACCAAAACATATTCCACATCAATCAGAGGTAATAAAGTAAATAGCGGAAGTCTTACAGATAATGAACTGATGTCTAATCATGATAAATAATTAATATTCTATTTATTTCCAAGTAATCAAAACATAATTTAATACATATTACAATATCCAAAATATGAAAAGTAAACACTAAACGTATCCACCACTGAAATGCTCGCTTAACGAACCATCTTCGTCCTCCAGAGCTTGCTCACCATGGCCGCCACATGTTCATATGTTGGCGTGTTGACATAATTTTCAATCGTAATACCTGCAACATCAGAAACTAAAAGAATTGTGCGCATGAGGGTCAGCTCTCTAACTTGAGCTCAATGAGAAAACAAAACAATGCAACAAACATATGCATGCATTCATTTATATCTTTGGTCTGGTATGTAAGTTTGCAATGTACTATAGAAAGGATAGGTGGCTGCCGCACCTCTATACACGAGTGTGTGGAAACGCCCAATGAAAACGGCACTGTCGCCCCACATGCACCCACCATGGACAATATACACCCCATGAAAATGGCATGGCTATACCGGTTGCCCATATCAACACGTTAGCCCCTGTTGGCAAGGGCTTGCAAACTGGACTCACAACTAACCAACCCTAATGTCAAACAATGTATCCAAGGCCTCACCCCAGCATCCCTCAATACATCCATAGAGATAGAGCTAGGGTCTGGTGACCAGGCTAAACCACAATGCCACGTCCCCCCTGATGCCCTACGACATATTAGTTCCGCTAAGGTAATGGCGATATGACGATGTTAGTGGACAAGACTTGAGTAGAGATAGAGCTAGAGTCTGGTGACCAGGCGGAAGCACAATGTCACGTCCTCCCCCTGATGCTCCACTCGCATCAAGCACACTAACACTTGCTTAGTGGACATGACTGGAATAGACCATGGCACAATATACCCCAATGAGAACGGCATCGAAGTATCGGTTGATACCATCTCTACTCGCACCATGTACACCAGCCAAACACAAACATTCACATGCCTATTCCTATCATCATCATCATCATCATGTTATAAATAAACGGAATTAGATATGCATGAACAATAATAGCAGGAATATTGGATGACATGCTAAATGCACATTACAAACATACACACATAGAATCAATCATGGTATTGGACTCAAGAAATAAAAATAGTTTGTTATTAACCAATTAGTTTAGGTCTTGTTCCTTAACCTTTGCTTATTTGTAGATCCTCTTTCAAGCCTTAAGAATCACTTTTATATCAATATTATATTACTAGAAGACCTAACAAAGTCGATAGAATTTAATTAGAATTTATTCTAATTTTTACAGCTTGCTGTTAACTGGGGGTCGATGCCTAGGGTCGGATGTTCCATCGACCCTAGGTGCTACCCCTCCTTTCCTGAACTTCCCGAATGTTGTGGGTCGATGCTAGGGTCGGAGGTTCCATCGACCCTAGGTGCGACCCCCCATGGTTTGAGTCGAAAATATCAAATTTCGTCCATTCATTCATGTTTGGGGTCCTATGGCTTGCTTCTACAATCCATTCCACACATGTTCTATGGTTTAGAACTATTATTTATTCACCTACATGGTTTCAATGATCTCCTCCATGGTTTCCATTGAAACCTAACCATGGATGGGTGATTTGGGTTTCTTCTAAGTTATACCCTCTTCATAAACCATTCTAAGGTCTTAAATAAATCATGAGAAATGTATTCATACCTTAGGTTTGCTGAGATTCAGAGTTTCCTCTGAATTTCCTCCTCCTTGGTCTTCTTCTTCAATTCTCTTTCTCTTCTCCTTCTCTTCCTTCTCTTCTCTTTCTCTCAATCCAATTAGGGTTGTAAAAGGAGTGAAAGAGGCTTAGGGACGTCCTATTTATAGAGTAAAACCTCTCAAAATAAGTCCCATTGAGTTTAGGAAATGTTCTAATTGAAATTAGGAAGGTTTCCTAATTTTCGATTCGTGCAGTTTTTCCCGATTACCGGGGGTCGATGGGGGGGGGGTCGATGGGGGGATCGGACAATTCATAGACCCCCTGCGACCCCTGGTCAAGGGTCGATGGGGGGGTCGGACCTGTCTGTTAAAACCTGCGACCCTACCCTCATTTTGACTATTTTTGAGTAAATTTTCATATTGGGTCTTGGTTTTCTTCACACACTTGATCCACTTGGCTCGACCATGATATGTAGACAGGTCCCGACACAAAATATAAGGTTAGGCCGGATTCGTGGCGTGCGGGTCTTACAACTCCACCACCCTTAAAAGAAATTTCGTCCTCGAAATTTAAAAGTACGGATCTTACAACTCCCCCATCCTTAAAATAAATTTTGTTCTCAAAATTTGAACGCACAGATCTTACAACTCCCCCATCCTTAAAATAAATTTTGTCCTCAAAATTTTGAATTTACTTCGAAGTCAATAGGTGGGAATTCTATTTTCGCATTGCATCTTCTTCCTCCTATGCACTCTTCTCCACGTCTTGTCTTTGTCAGGTTACCTTCATATAATAATTATCCCGGCTTTGGAAACATTGTACCTTCCCACTAGTGAACTAGGCTAGTACCCCTTCAATAGTTAAACATTCTATCTAATCCAGTGATTCCGTGGTCAATACCTTTGATATGGATCTCCAATGTACTTCTTCAATAAAGACACATGAAATACATCATGCACACTAGACATGGATAGCGGTAATACTAATTGATATGCAACTTTTCTACGTCTCTCCAAAGTTTATAAGATCCAACACATAAATAAAATATGACTTTCCCTTCTTGTCTAATCGTTTTAAACTGCGCATAAGTGATATATTCAAAAACACTTTGTCACTTATGGCGAACTCAAGGTCTTGGTGTCTCTCCTGACATCTTGAGCTATCTTGGCCCTTTTTCTTTGATCTTGTCTGCCACTCGATAGTTTTCTTCCATAGACTTAGGTCTTAAAATTCTTCATTCACCGACTTCATTCCAAAATAGAGGGGTTTGACATTTCTACCGTACCATGCTTTATAGGTGACATTTACATGGTAGCTTAGTAACAACTTCAATTTACGGTAACTACTCAACTCACGTTCCTTGAAATCAATTTCACAACTTGGAGCATATCTCTTAGGATCTGTATAGTCCGCTCCAACTATCCATCAGTTTAAGGTAAAATGCGGTACTAAACTTCAACTTTGTTCCCATTGTCTTCTGTAGATCCTCCCAAAACTTCGAAATAAAGCATGAGCTTCTGACCATTACAAGGCTCTTATACATACCATTCAATCTGACAATATTATCCATATATAGCTTAGTTAGCCGCTCCAAAGCATACCGAGGTGGGAGTTAGTGGCAATTCATTGGCATAGTTCATTGTACTGCAGTTCCACTTCCAAACTAGCTCCGATAGTGGTTATGGTAAGCCATGTTGGTCTTTGTCTTTCAGTCTTTACTTGCTGATAATTTAGACACTGGAACACGCACTAAACCACATTTGTTATCATTCCTCTTTACTAGTACAATCTCTTCAGGTGTTTCTCACCATACGATTACTTCTATCTTAAAGGGGTCCTCTTTAATCCCTTTATATGATGCTACGGGATCCAAGAAGATCACTTTGTTTAATCAGGTCTCATATTTCTTGGACTTGGCGTAAAGCTTTTCATTTCTCAGTTGTTGTGAAGCTGTTCTAAGATCCGTTGTATGAGTTGCTCATTCTTAGAATAAACCAAAATATCATCTATGAAAACTATGGCCGACGTGTCCAACATGTCAGAAACACCCAGTTCATCCGTTCAATAAAAGATGTAAGGGCATTGGTTAATCCAAACGTCATAATCGAGAACTCATAATTTTGGCCAATCCTGGTTCTAAAAAAAACTATCTTCTGAATATCGTTGTCTAAATTCTTCAGCTAATGATATCTTAACTGAAAATTAATCTTAGAAAATACCTTTGCTCCTCGCAACTATTTAAACAAGTCATCGATCTGCGGTGGTAGTTATCGATTCTTGATCGTGAGCTTGTTCGATTCTCGGTAGTCTATACATAATCGGACACTACCATCCTTCTTCTTCACGAATTGCATTGGCGCTCCCCGTGATGCAATACTTAGCCGATTAGGACCTTAGTCTAATAACTCTTGTAGTTGAGTCTCAGTTCCTTCAACTCCATAGGAGCTACTCTATAGGTGCCTTTGACACAAGTATCGTCCTTGGTAACAAGTCGATGACGAACTCGATCACATGATCAGATGGTAACCCAGGTAAGTCTCCTGGAACACATCAGAAATTTATGCATCACATCAATACCTTCTGTCTGTGGTGCTTCTTCGGTAGTGTATACCACAGATACGAGATATCCAACTTTTTTCTCTTCAAAGCATCTCTTCGCCTTTAGCATAGAGAGGATCAGCTTTCACTTTCTAGGCAACATACTTCCAATAATACTAAATTATATGTCGTCTTTATTCTTGAATGATAACCTCTTCTATGCACATAACAACTTTATAGAGTGTTAAGACAACCAGTCTATCCCCAAGATGACGTTAAAGTCTGCCATCTCAAGTCTAATTAGGTTGCGTCCAAATTTCATCCATCCATTAATATGATTCAATCATTGTTCATAACACTCATCTAAAACAACATTTAGTCCCAAAAGGGCTTAAACTAGAGAAATCTGGTGTAACGGTCTTAAGGGCTTGTCTAGTTCATTCATCTCTTAGTTTTTCAAAGACTATCATCAAAATCTCATATCTTAAAGAACTCATTAGCTTATATTTCCTTTATCCTTGCTATTCTACCCTGATCTCTCTTTCATATACCTAGAAAAAATATCTTGTGATTGTCACTTCATATCCCAAGTCTACTTCTAAGCATTAGGATATATGCTTATAAATTCATTAATTCAGCCAAACTCTTTTGGTCTTTACTTAATCATATCACTCGACATTGGGCATAACTCAATTTTCATTGTATTAAACCGATTACTATTAATGCCATGATTTTTTTTTGACTTTATCCTTGTGTCCACTTTTAGATTTGCTTTTAGGAATCTTCTACCTTGTTAAAATTTCATACTGATATAGTCATCTTTAACTCTACTAGAGTGCTATCTTTTTTTTTTATTGGCTACCCTTGATAGTTCTCACTTTTGTCGCATGCACTCTTTTATAGACATGATTCATATCCACCCGTTTAGAAATCTCAAAATAGATTCTCCATTACTTCATCGGAAGTCTCTTGGCTATAAAATCTAATATGAATTTAATCATCTTCCTTCCAATCATTCCATTATCACTAAACATCTTTTTAATGGATGTCAGAATGGTTATCCAAAAATAATTCCTTTCCATCATTCGAATTTAGTATGACGAAGAACACTTGCTTTATCTAGTGAACCTAGGTTTTAAGAATCAGGAGTAAATCTATGGTAATCCAACCGGCATCCAAAGGTCGTTAGGTTGCACGGTGGTCCAAATACATGGAAATAGAGGTTTTACAGTTCTTGACCTCATGGTTACAGGTTCTATCGAATATATATAATGCCATTAGTCAAGGCACTACAGGAGTAAATCTGGAGAGAGATTTCGTACATCAGTAAATCAGGTATAATCTGGAGAAAAATTTTGTACATCAATAAATCAGGTATAAATCAGTAGATGTACGCTCAACATGATTAAACATTTAACTGTTCATTCAGTTCATATCTCTGTTCATGTTGTCGATTATGAGAGTGGCTCAGTTTGGCATAATCAGGACTAATACTAAAGAAACAATATCTATAACTCCAATTGACAGGTTAAATCAAGAAGGTATCCTGTCAAGACACGATAATTTAAAATCTGGTATGTGCATCCTCTATAATCATAAGAGTAAATCAATAATGCACCGCATCCTATATAAACCTATCTAGATATATGACCATAATAGATTTGATCCTTTGCTGAAAATGTCCGAGGTATCATCTTCAGAAGACATTCTTCAATCCTTGTCGGATCATTCTGTCATGATGCAACTTTCCCATACATCGGTGGCTGATAAGGTTAACCACCTTGATACACTGCTTGTTGTGCACCAAACTTCGCGGGTGTGCATTACTGGGACTTGCTGTGTGGTAGGCACTGTGTTATAGCAAACAGGTGTTGGGGTACAGTGATGCTACCAATTGGTACCATACTTGGTTTGACCCAGAGGTGTTAATGTAGCATCAACAACTTGGGTAGTGATTTACATAACAACTTGCATAGTCGGTCTCATCTGGTGTTGCTCATGTATTTTATTGGGTCAAGTTTATGACAACCATAACCAAGGTACTTAATAGTCCAGGTGGTTGGCTGGAGTGGTCTGGTTGTTCACCTCCTTTAATTCGCTCTAATCTGATTATCAACTCAAATGAGTTTTTCATTACTCGTTCTCGACCCAGATAGTGGTTGGGTCAAGTTGTAACCTCATCTTAATGCTCAGCGGGTAATGGATCAACGTGTAGTAAATTTCACTCTGAGTCTCCATGTCATCCAGGGGTATAGCTTTATCTTCTAGTAGTTAATCTTATTCTTAATGTAGGGCCGTTATTCTCCTATCTCTGTTGGATTCGGCCCGAGATCTTTCCCTTTACTTTTGCAGGGAATTAGGCATTACTAGCCATTTTCTCCTTCCTTTGTCATACATCGAGTTTCACATCTAGTGAGTACCAACTCGGTATTCAATTTTTTGCTTTACAGAAGCTCCCTTCTTGCTACTGTACTATATCCTTGTATACTTGGATAACTACCCAACTTATAGATAATATTCTATATTATTTATTTATTAGGATAATTTTTGGTCTCCTCTTTCTGTTTGAGTGTATATATATGGTTCCACCTTTTATATGTACATTATCGTCTTGTTTAATTTATGTCTCAACCAACACAGGTGCTTATGGTTTGTTTGTATTAAAGCTTTTAATTTATCCTAACTCAGTTCGTGGACTCTGGTGGAAGTATTCAGGTTTAATGGGTAAGGCCTACGAGAGCTCTGATACCAAGTTGTCACACCCCAATTCTGCATCAACCAGAATGGTGTGATGAACCGTCAATAAACCAACGGTTCAACCAGGATCTCGATTAGGCTATCCCACATATGATAAACCAAAACATATTCCACATTAATCAGAGGTAATAAAGTAAATAGCGAAAGTCTTACAGATAATGAACTGAGGTCTAATCATGATAAATAATTAATATTCCATTTATTTTCAAGTAACCAAAATATAATTTAATACATATTACAATATCCAAATATGAAAACTAAACATTATACGTATCCACCGCTGAAACGCTCGCTTAACGAACCATCTTCGTCCTCCACAGCTTGCTCACCATGGCCGCCACATGTTCATATGTTGGCGTGTTGACATAATTTCCAATCATAATACCTGCAACATCAGAAACTAAAAGAATTATGCGCACGAGGGTCAGCTCTCCAACTTGAGCTCAGTGAGAAAATAAAATAATGCAATAAACATATGCATGCATTCATTCATATCTTTGGTCTGGTATGTAAGTTTGCAATGTGCTATAGAAAGGATAGGTGGCCGCCGCACCTCTATACATGAGTGTGTGGAAACGCCCAATGAAAATGGCACTGTCGCCCCACATGCACCCACCATGGACAATATACACCCCATGAAAACGGCATGGCTGTACCGGTTGCCCATACCAACACGTAAGCCCCTGTTGGCGAGGGCTTGCAAACTGGGCTAGCAACTAACCAACCCTAATGTCAAACAATATATCCAAGGCCTCACCCCAGCATCCCTCAATACATCCATAGAGATAGAGCTAGGGCCTGGTGACCAGGCTGAACCACAATGCCACGTCCCCCCCTGATGCCCTACGACATATTAGTTCCGCTATGATAATGACGATACAACGATGTTAGTGGACAAGACTTGAGTAGAGATAGAGCAAGAGTCTGGTGACCAGGCTGAACCACAATGTCACGTCCTCCCCCTGATGCTCCACTCGCATCTAGCACACTAACACTTGCTTAGTGGACATGACTTGAATAGACCATGGCACAATATACCCCGATGAGAACGGCATCGAAGTACCGATTGATACCATCTCTACTCGCACCATGTACACCAGCCAAACACAAACATTCACATGCCTATTCCTATCACCATCATCATCATCATGTTATAAATAAACGGAATTAGATATGCATGAACAGTAATAGCAGGAATACTGGATGACATGCTAAATGCACATTAGAAGCATACACGCATAGAATCAATCATGGTATTGGACTCAAGAAATAAAAATAGTTTGTTATTATCCAATTAGTTTAGGTTTTGTTCCCTCACCTTTGCTTGTTTGTAGATCCACTTTCAAGCCTTAAGAATCACTTTTATATCAATATTATATTTCTAGAAGACCTAACAAAGTCGATAGAATTTAATTATAATTTATTCTAATTTTTATAGTTTGCTGTTAACTGGGGGTCGATGCCTAGGGTCGAATGTTCCATCGACCCTAGGTGTTACCCCTCCTTTCCTGAACTTCTCGAATGTTGGGGGTCGATGCTAGGGTCGGAGGTTCCATCGACCCTAGGTGCGACCCCCTATGGTTTGAGTCAAAAATATCAAATTTCATCCTTTCATTCATGTTTGAGGTCCTATGGCTTGCTTCTACAATCCATTCCACACATGTTCTATGGTTTAAAACTATTCTTTATTCACCTACATGGTTTCAATGATCTCCTCCATGGTTTCCATTGAAACCTAACCATGGATGGGTGATTTGGGTTTCTTCTAAGTCATACCTTCTTCATAAACCATTCCATGGTCTTAAATAAATCATGGGGAATGTATTCATACCTTAGGTTTGTTGAGATTCAGAGTTCCTCTGAATTTCCTCCTCCTTGGATTTCTTCTTCAATTCTCTTTCTCTTCTCATTCTCTTCCTTCTCTTCTCTTTCTCTCAATCCAATTATGGTTGTAAAATGAGTGAAAGAAGCTTAGGAACGTCTTATTTATAGAGTAAAACCTCTCAAAATAAGTCCCATTGAGTTTAGGAAAGGTTCTAATTGAAATTAGGAAGGTTTCCTAATTTTCGGTTCTTGCTGTTTTTCCCGATTACCGGGGGTCGATGGGGGGGGTCGATGGGGGGGGGGGTCGGACAATTCATAGACCCCCTGCGACCCCTCGTCACGGGTCGATGGGGGGGTCGATGGGGTAGTCGATGGGGGGGTCGGACCTGTCTGTTAAAACCTGTGACCCTACCCTCATTTTGACTGTTTTTGAGTAAATTTTCATATTGGGTCTTGGTTTTCTTCACACATTTGGTCCACTTGGCTCGATCATGATATGTAGACGAGTCCCGACACAAAATATAAGGTTAGGCCAGGTTCAGGCGTGCGGGTCTTACACCTGTAAAGCACTGCAGCTCCGCTCCACTAACACGACAGGTCTGATGTCGAGTTCTCATTGGCTGGCTCTGGAATCTTGAAATATAGCAGTTGGATATGTCAGATAAATGGGAAAAAATGTCTCAACTGTTGGATCAGTCAGATCACGTCAGGTGGCGTCGAGAATTGCATCTGGCCGTGCGATCAGGATCTATACTTTCGATGCTCCATAGAGGCACCACACCGAATCAAAGATCCAGCTCCATATGTCGTGGACTACAATATTAATATGTCTCCATCTTATGAGTACACATGCGGGAGCATCTTGACGCAACCGCCGAACAATACCAATTCCCGCCTCAATCTAAACCGATAGACGCGAATCTTGTCGACGTGGCTCATCTCTAACTCTTGATTTCAGATCTCCTCTTTTCTGTTGGACCAAACTACCCCTGAACAAACTGAGAAATGGCGTCTTTGACCTAAGTCGAACACTTGGAGTGCACCAGGGTTGCTTGCGGAAGGAAACCTTGAGCATGCGTGTGGGGCAAGTTTGCTGCCTTGAGGGCCTGCGAGTGCTTACGGGCCTTCGGGTGCTTGCTAGCTTGCGGGAGTCCTGCTTGCTTGCTGTGCATGCGGCATGGCATGCTGGGCATGCTGGCTGGCCTTGCTGCCATGCCATGCTGCCTGGCTGGCTGGCTAGGCTGCCTAGTGTTGGACTGGGCTGGCTGCCATGCTGGCCTGGCCACCACATGTGGGACCCACCTGGCCCATTTTCTCTCTCCTCTCTCTTTTTTCTCTCTCTTTCTCTCCCTTCTCTCTCTTCTATCTTTCTCCTCCTTTCTCTTCTTTCTTTCTCTTCTATCTATCTTCCTTCTCTCTCTTCTATTAATCTCTTTATCTTCTTTCACTGAACTGCAAGCCCATAGAACTGTGTACTAGCTTCCATATAGACTTTTGACTATCTAACCATGCCTGCTGACTATCCACTCTATCTGCTAACTAGATACACTGCCTGCTGACATTCTCTCTCCTCCATATCACTTTGCCAATTGTCTAAAGGTTTGCCAACTGTCTAGATTTTTCCAAGGTTCCCAACAATGACAACATACAAAGTTGCTCTGAACTGCTCAACTTGGCCAAGGTTTCAACAATCTCCCCCTTTGGAATTGTTGGCAACCTAGATGATATCAAGCACTCTATCCCCCTTTGTACAAAGGGAAAAATGACGTTCCCCCTTCATCACTGCTCCTTACATCAGAACTCTCCCTGCATAGACTCACCTATAAGAGTGTCCACCGTATCTTTCCAATCCTATAGATGAATAGTGATGCAATGCAATCACCAACTCCCCCTACACCTGTGCCATCTATAGTGCACTAAGAGTCACAACTCCTAGATTGTCTCTGAGAGTCTCAATGAGTCCTCAGAAAAGGTCATTGTGAAGACATCTGCTACTTGATCACAATTGACTGCAGCTGCTATGTTTTCTGCTCCTGCTTTGCCAGGCCACAAAATTGTTCCCCAAAAGAATGCACCACCATTAGTGCCCTTTTTACAATCAACACATTGGCCAAGCACACAACTTTTAGGCTGTCAAGTTTTTGTAATAACATATAGGTTGCCTTGTGTTCTAGTCCTTTGTGCCACAACTTTTTCTTTTTCAATATTTTTCACTATACAGCCATCCTTGGTGAAGGTTACTTCATTGTCTTGATTACAAATTTGACTCACACTCAAGAGATTGTGTTTTAGGCCCTTGACAAGTAAAACCTTTTGAAATTTTAATTATGTACTGCACATGTTGACAATTCTTCTTCCTTTGATCCTTGCACCATCATTGTTTCTAAATCTAACCGATCTACCTTCTTTAGCATTCAGACTTTAAAATATCTCTTTTTCCCTATCATGTGAGTGGAGCACCTACTATCCAAGATCCACGGTATAGGTCTACTTTTGGCCTTAAAAGTTGTTTACACAATGCGAGATTTGTTGCCCTTTTCTTGTTCATTTCAACCCACACTACTTTTTTTTTTTCACTGTGATGGGTTTTCTTGCCTTTTCTTTTACAACTCTTTCTTCTCTTTGAACTGGTCTTCTTAGAGGATTTCTTCTAACATTCCTTCTTGGCTGCCTTTGAGATGGAATGAGTGACTGACAATTTCTGGCTATGTGACCAAATCTGTCACACCCCAATTTTGCACTATTCAGAATGGTGTGATGAACCGCTAATAAACCAACGGTTCAATAGGATCTCTAATAGGTTGTGTCCGTTTGCTTAAATCATACATATCCACGACAATAATCAGAGTAAATACACAATAGCGGAAGTCTTAAATATTAAATGAACTGAGAATCTAAATGTGATAAAATAAATAATTTAACCAATTATTCTCAAAAAGACTGAGACATAAACTTAAATAATTAATTCAAATACATTGTCTGTATAATCCAAATAAAAGTCTAATAAAAAACACAGGAGTTACACTCGCATGTCGAATCATGTGACTCCATCATCCCTTCAGCGTCCATTGCCGCAACTTGTCCATACATAGGAGCATTTATATAATCTTCAACAGTGGTACCTGCATCATCAACTAAAATATTCGACGTCGAAAAGGGTGAGCACACATCACGGCTCAGTGAGCAAACAAAACAATACAACAAACATATGCATGCATTCAATTCATATCTGTGGTCTGGTTTATAAGTTTGCAATGTGCTATAGAAAGGTTCGGAGGCCGCCTCATCTCTATACATGAGTGTGTGAAGCCTCCCAATGAATATCGGTATTGCCGTCCCACATGCACCCACCATGGAAACAGTGTACCCAATGGGTATCGGCATTAAAGTACCACATGATCTCATACCAATACATAAGCCCCTATTAGCGAGGGCTTGCAAACTGGGCTCGCAACTAACCAATCCAAATGTCAAACAGTGTATCCGAGGCCTCACCCCAGCATCCCTCAATACGTCCATAGAGATAGAGCTAAGGCCCCCCGGCAGAGTCAGAGACTACACGGTCCGAGACCACCTCCCTGATGCCCTACGACGTAATATCTCGGCTAAGGTAATGGCGATACGATGATGTTAGTGGACAAGACTTGAGTAGAGATAGGGCTAGAGTCTAGTGACCAGGACACACCACGATATCACGTCCTCCCCCTGATGCCCCACTCGCATCAAATACACTAACTACACACAAACATTCACATGCCTATTCCTAACATCACCATCATCATCATGTTATAAATAAACGAAATTAAATATGCATGAACAGTAATAGCAGGAATATTGGATGACATGTTAAATGCACAATACATACATACACACATAGAATCAATCATGGTGTAGGACTCAATAAGCAAAAATAGCTTTTTATTATCCAATTAGTTTAGGTCTTGTTCCCTCACCTTTGATTGAGTATAGATCCTCGTTCAAGCTTTAAGAATCACTTTTAAATCACTAGGAAAACCTAACAAGTCGATAGATTCTAATTAGAATTAATTCCAACAAATTTAGACTTAACTGAAATCATAGGGTCGCAGGTAGGGTAGTACCTAGGGTCGGTTACCCAATCGACCCTAGGGGTAGGGTCGGACATGGGGTCGGTTACCCATCGACCCTATGTGCGACCACACCCTCCTTAGGACTTCCTGAGGGTATGTGATCGATCCTGAGGTCTCGTAGGTTCATTCTAAGATTGTTCTATGACTCGTAACTATGATTTTTACACACTTTCCATTGTCTATGATGATTACATCCATAGATTCCTTCGAAACTCATCCATGGATAGATGGTTTGGGTTTCTCCTAATCCTAACTTCTTCATATTCCATTCTAGGCTCTTAATTTATGAGGGAATTAGACTCATACCTGAAGTTGGCTGAGATTCAGAGGTTTCTCTAAAGTTTCTCCTCTTCCTTAGTGTTTTCTCTAATTTTCCTTCTCTTCTTCTCTTCCTTCTCCTTCTCTTTCTCTCACTTTCAATTAAGGTTCTAAAAGGAGTGAAATAGGCTAAGCGATGTCCTATTTATAGAGGAAAACCTCCCAAAATAAGTCCCATCGAGATTAGGAAAGGACTCCTTGAAATTAGGAAAGTTTCCTAATTTATGGTTTCAGTCTGTCATCATAGGGTCCATCATAGGGTCGCAGGATCCGTCGACCCTGTGGTTCTCAAGTCATCCGACCCTACGACTGAAAAGTCATGGGTTGGACTTCTATTGAGGTGGGGTCAACCCTACCTGTTTAGGCATGTGACCCTATCCTCAAATTTACTGTTTTTGGGTCAAATTCATACCTGGTTTTGTGATTTCCTTCACGCACTTGGTCCACTTGGCTCGACCATGATAAGTAGACCTGGTACAAGGTGGTAAGACCGGTTAGTTTGACATGGGTCTTACAACTCCCCCCTTCTTATTAAAAATTTCATCCTCGAAAT